>WYDI02033793.1:0-96537 GCA_009867235.2 Psittacus erithacus | reverse complement strand
AGCATTTGCCAGTGAAGACTGAGGCAAAGAAGTCATTAAGAACCTCAGCCTTCTTCAAATCCAGGGTAGCCAGTTCTCCTGGTAGCTTCTGGAGGGGGCCTATGTTGTCCCTAGTCTGTCTTTTATTCACTACATACCTATAGAATCCCTTCCTGTTATCTTTCACATCCCTAGCCGAGTTTAATTCTAACTTAGCTTTCCTAACCTGGTCACTAGCTTCCTGGACAGCATTCCTGTATTCTTCCCAGGCTGCCTGTCCTTGCTTCCACCTTTTATAAGCCTCTTCTTTCCTTCGAATTTTCCTCAGCAGCAACTTATCCATCCAAGAAGGTCTCCAAGGGTAGGAAGCAGGTCTGGTTAACATTATGAAAGGAACTAAGTTTCCCTTCCCCCAGCCTCTTCCAGGGCCAGAGATTTGTGTGCAAAATAGCTTGAGTTTTTCCCTGTGGTCAGAGGCTGGTGTTTTATTTATTTGCGGTCAGTAACATTGGACTTCTGTCATATTTTGTCATGGTACTCTATTATTTAATAAAGTCCCAGGGACATTGGCCAATGCCTTTGCTTGACAGGGACTACTTTCTGCCATTGCACCTGGCCAACAGGATCCTTTTTTTATTGAGAGAGGAGGGGAATTAAAGGTACAACAAGAAATTGGTTTATAGGCCAAAGGAAAGGGAGTTGTCAACTCTCACACCCTTGGTTTTTTTCTCAATGTGTTAGATGAATACAGCTGCTTATGCCACAGAGCACTTGTGTGTATATATCAAGCTGCTTTTAAACCCTTCTAAAAAGCACATGCCTCAGTGATTTCCCCTTGTGACCAAAGCAATAATGTGCCCAGACACTGCTTAAGAAAACATTGGGGTTATCTTTTCTGAAAGTCAGGAGCAAGACCCCTCGAACAGTTCCTTACTCCCCTCTCCCAGGAAGGCAACCCAGCTCTGCAGTGCCCTGTGCTGATAGCCGTCCATCGTAGTCAGATTTTACAGCCTTTCCTCAAGGCAAGGACTCTGATTGCTGCTCACCGTCAGCCTAGAGCCTTTGCTCCCATATTGCAGACCTGAATCTTGATCAGTATCAGACTTTTAGGATGGATGCATAATGCAGTGACACCGTAACACCAGTCCTGCTACTGAAGGGATGAACACAGTGAGAAAACAGGGACCTCTCTGCCTTCTTAGTGAGAACATTTCAAGACAGCAGCTACTAGGCCTGGGAAAATAAACTAGGCGAATTAGACAAGAGAAAATTATAAACTGTTGAAGTTCTGGAGTACTTCCAGGTATTCAAACAGGTAATAGATTTGTTTAAATAACTGGAAATAGTTTCAGAATGTCAACTTTGCCACATTGTCTAGCTTCTCTTTTCTGGTCCAGCTCCAGTCTGGGAGGTTTCTTCATGCATGAGCTCAGAGAAAAGCAACTACTGCAGAGAGGGCAAAACCTGACAGCATTTCAGCAGGGGATTTTCAGCTGGCACATATCTAATGCTTTTGTGGGCAGATAGGTTTGGGGAAACTTTTATATGACCTGCTGCCCAAATAGCATCAAGGAACTATCTACAAGACTAAAGAAACAAGTTAAATCAATGTAACACTTCTTATGTTCCTGTTGCCAGAGTCCTCAAGGCTGTTGGGTTCTGGATAACCCAAACACAAGCTTAAGCCAAAACTTGGTGGCTAGTTTCAATTTAGGTGGCACAGAAGAGCAGTGGCCCATTAAACTCCACACGG
This sequence comes from Psittacus erithacus, assembly GCA_009867235.2. Lineage (NCBI taxonomy): Eukaryota > Metazoa > Chordata > Aves > Psittaciformes > Psittacidae > Psittacus > Psittacus erithacus. The sequence continues at coordinate 94,805 of WYDI02033793.1, read as the reverse complement.
CTTATTTCAAGATCTTTTTACCTTCTTGATGTCCAACATTAATTTGGGACAAAGACTGTTATTTGAATCTTTCAAAAACTGTTCTTTTTCTCTGCCCCCCTGGCTAGGATAATAATAATGTATTCATGATGTACAACTATCTACCTGTAAATATCTCGTAAATATGAATGGATGATAACTTCAGCACCTCTGAGGTTCTGTAGATATTGTCCTTGATACAGAGGTATGGAAAAACAAGGCAGACGGTAATAACTAGTAACCCAGGAGAACTGTTGCTGGTTAGGGGGTGACACAGATCTCCCAATTCTCATTAGTGTTCAAAGACTTCAAGAAAATCCCCCTTATTTATGTTGATGATCACAAATCACCTGTAAGATTTACACCATTTTGTATTTAGCTCAGCATGCCATGGAACTGAAATTTGGGCAAACCAAATGCAACAAACTCAAAGCTACCAGGTTCAACAAAGCCTGAGAAAAATATACAGCTCCAAAAAAGGGAAGAACAAGGGGGTGAGTGGGAGACCAGCATGGTTCACTGATGGAGCAGCCGAAGCACGGAGAATCCACTCTGGTGAAAGCTGATGAAAATCTGACTCATTTCACTTCATTGCTCAGAGAGCAACTTGTTCCTCCATATGCTCCATAACAAAGCACTCTTGATGTCAGTAACATGTGGAGAAAGCAAATATTTCTCAATTGCAATTGATTCATTGACTCAATAAGCATGTGGCCTACACATCTGATATATATTTAAAATTCCATTTATTTCCTAAAAAAAAAATAATTAAAAATATCCCTTACTTTTTGAGTGATCAAAACCAAACGACAGCAGTAAAAGAGGTAACAGGATAGTCTTTTTTGATGCTATTTGTGATCAGAGGCAAAAGCTGTTTACCATTGGTGTGGACCAGATTGGGAGCAATCCTTTGCTAAAGCCCTTCAGCTGCTCTTGTCTCAGGCAGAAGAAACTGAACACGCGCACGTAACTCTGGGTGGTTAGTGACCAGCGATGCTGCTGGGGTCTGCTTCAGCAGGGGATGGTGTGTTGATAACATTCCTGTGCTGAGAGCTATTCCCAAAGGCAATTAGTGACTCACACTGCCACTCACACACCCACCCCAGGAGGACATGGCTCCGGCTCCAAGTCACACCCTTCACCGCTGGTCCCTATCAGATGACTTTTGCCATGCATGGAAACCAGTGTAAGTTACAGATCAATTTGTCACTTTCGGAGCTGGATCAAACACCAGCCCTCCAGGTCACAGTGGCTCCAGCCATACGTGAATCAACATTTAATATGGCATTAAAATTCTCTTGTGATTGCTTTCAACTTTTGCGCGGTGTGTGCTTAGGGCGCTCTGTGCAGCCAAATGACTGCGTTTTGTAGGCCAGCTACAGCCGTGTGTCCAGCGCTACATTCCTCCTCTCCTGGATGGTCCAGAGCAAGACACTTCAGGTCCGTGCACCCACTTCCCCTCTCCTCTCTACCTAGGAGCAAAGCCTGGTCACAGGGGTTGTTGCACACATCATCCCTCTGTGGCATGCAGCACAGTTGGGATGTGAAGGAGTATGAAACAAGGGCAAATTGTTGCCATTCTCTCCTCCAGCATTATAACTTTTCATTTTTTTTTTCTCCAGTTTTGCTGGATTAAGCTTTTCTAACACAACAGGGCTAACTCTGGGTGTCTGGGCTAGACTTAAGTTCAATGAGGTTCTTTATGTTCCGGGAAAACACTCTTCCTTCCTCTCCTTCCATGATTGTTCCCACACATTTGAGAGTTTCGTGTCAGGACTTTTTTTCTCCCTTTGTGATTTTGACCTTTGTGCAGTTGCTCTTTTAGCAAGAGTCTTGTGGATCCCACAGGAGGTTTCAACATGGTTGTGCTCCCAGTCTGAACAGGGACTTAGCTGGATAGATTGCAAATCTCAAAACTCCCATCATGGGTTCAACCAGTGGTTGGTTCTCACCTTACTCCACATGTAGATTTACACCTCCCAGCAGACTGCACAAGAGCTGCTGCCCTCATCAACTCAAGAGTTCATTCTTGCCCCTGCCTACCACAAGTAAGGATTGCTACATGAAAGGCAATGTGTTTTTCCTTCATTTTGCAAACTGTCAGACTGAAGTCCCATATTGAGGCAGGAATACCTTCCTTGCTCAGACATATCAAGGCTTTTCATGAAACATATATATATTTGTGTGTGTATGCGTGTGTAAAATAATACAGAAATTAAACCTGCTGTCTTTCTCCATCACTTCCCACAAGCCTCTCTTCTCCATCACCAGGTAAGTAGTTAACATCTAGCAAACTTGATCACATTTATTCTGTACTGCGTAATATGGCTGTCCTGGCAGAGAGAGCAAAACCTCAGACAAGTATTATCTGACCTAAAGCCTCCACATCTTTTCTGTCCTTCCAGCACAGTTCATTTGGCTCATGGCTGCTTCTGTCCTAAGGACCCTCAAACATAGACTGCCATTACAATGAATATTGCCCTGCCTGATGCCATCTTGATTGCCTGTTGTATTTGCCAATCTGATAAGGCATGTATTAAACACTTCAGATATTCCTCTGGTTCTCTAAACTGCTCATCTTGGAAGGCTTATCCAGAACCTCAGTGTTCTAATGATGGGAATTTCCTCTTAAATCTACAGCCTATACTCCTTAAATCTACAGCTCATAGCTCTCTATGCTCATTTATACTTGTGTATGTTCTTTATACTCACCCATACTAAGTTTTTCTTCTACTCACTGTCCTTTAGCTCCAGTTACTCCTCTTTGCACCCTTCTGTAGTTACAGAGTGTGAGTGAAGCTGGTTTAGCCTCCAACCAGACAGGTTTTACAGCCTCCTGGTTATTCCCAGCCCTATGCTGCCCTTCCTTACTTTCAGCACAGACTGGGTTTTTTATTTCATTCTTCTTATGAAGGCAGCTGCCCAAAGCCATACCAAACATTTCGCATGAGGTCCTTCTCAAGCACCTGGCTGGGCAGAATGACTCCAATGCTCACCTCTTTCCTGGAAAGGGTTGCGCTGATAGCACATTCAACTCAAACTTCCTGTGACTCACCACAGCACCCTGCTTTCACCTCCTCTGAACCCTTTGTCTCCAGTTCATTGCCAACCTGTTTATTATTTCTCCCTAAATGCTGCAAGATCTTATCTTCTGCAGTATTATATTTCATGTCACTTTTGCTATTGTGATTATTTCTTTCCCCTTGTGGAGACCTAAATCCCACTCTTTATGCACGATGTTTCCCAGCTCCAGGTCATCAACATACTCCTGCACTGACACTCAGTGAAAAAATTAATGCAGCTTGGTTACCAGATTTATTTTTATGAAACCCTGCAAAGAAAACTGCCTCAAATGTATTATTTCTTTTTCCCACGTAACTCACTGCTGTTGCCTTATTAGCTAGTTCATTCCCCATGTTAAATAATTGTAACAGAATTAAAATATGATTAAAGATAAAAAAATATAAATGCCCCATAAAGTCGGGAAAGATTTAAAAAAAGCACACTTTCTATGTATAAATACAGTTACATTACAAAAGGGAACAACCCTGCTTGTCTGTCACAAGTCGTCGTTGCTGGTTTGGGTTGGGTTTTTTTTTATCTTGGTCTTGGCCTGCATCTATTTAATAATTCTTTCCCTCAAAATCTGTACTGAATATTTTTTAGTGTTTGAGGCTAGATTGACAAGAGGGTAGGTATTAAAATCCCAAAACACTGTCTTCTTAAATATAGGTGCTTACATTTGCTTTTCATTAACCACACATTGAATTCCCAAATTCAATAGCTTGAATCAAAGTTCTAATAAAAATCATGACCAAGAATTTCATGTGTGGGTTTTTCTTAGTTTTGTGAGACAGAAACAGAGATGAAACAGCTTCCTTCTATAACTCTTCTATTGGTGTTACATGTGCCAGCTCTGCCTTCATTAACCAAAGCAAAAGGTACAGCTGAGGTAAAAACCTGTGTTTAAAGAAGGAATCAATACAATAAATCATAAAGATATTTATGAGTGGGTTTTAAGTTCTAATAACTCGTTTCCAACAGTCCTTAATTAAATCTGCTAACAGACACAAAACCAGTATCCTTTAATTGGCTAGACTTTACTTTGAGCTGATGCTGCATGCTCCTGTAGCAAGGACATGACCTAAGACCAGCAATGTCTGAGTGAAACCCTCCAAGTCTTTCACACAGTCTGCCTGGCACATCTGGGCCATGACTGCTTCTACCCCTCTCTCCAAATAATCCCTTAAATGCAAGTTTAATGAATTGCTTTGCCAGATGCCAGTTGCAATTTCTCCTGGGAAACACACAGGGTGATGTTAATCTCCCGCGACATTGGGAGGTTACAAATCTAATCCCTCTAGGGATGAAAAAATTAACCAACAAAAACCATCCTGATTTTCCTCTTCGATCCTCATATAAAGCTGGTTACATGGAAGAGAGCACCCCATAGGTCTGTTGCCTTCTGACATATGTTTTGTTCAGTCCTCCTTCTGCCTCAAGTTACCCTGTATTTGTGACTGTACAGCTATGGATTGTGCATGTTTTCTCCATTCCCAAACAGGCTCCTGGGTTTGGAGACATCTTACTGACTAAATGCAGCAAGAAAAATCTTATTTCCATCTCTTTGCATCAGATCTAATGCTGGAAACTAAAAAAGCAGGTAGGAAAGAAAGAGAAGGTGCAGCAACTGAGGACAAAACTCCAAGCCAGGATTACCCAATATGACCACAAGCAATTCTGTTAAACTAATAAAATCTGCATGAATGTTAGGCAAGGCAAAGGACTCACACAACTCATCAGTCAACTCATTGGCACCAATCCACCTCTCTGGTAACCCACCATACAACCTTCTTCAGACTCCCAGTCCACTGTCAGAGCAACGCGGTGGACAAGGGCACCTGGACCCTTCTCCATTCCCGCTGGTCTCCCACGATGGCCTCATCAGCCAGGAGCAGGATCTTAAAGGCAGGCACACACATGCTCAGCTGCCAATATTCATTAGCAAGGACTCAACACACATGCGAAGCAAGAAAAACCAGGGTCACTGAGCTCAGCACCCTTTCTTGGGAGTGCTCAGTGCCTCTGAAGATCAGACTCCCAGGTACTTGCTGCATGAAGACATGAATAGAGCTTTCTCTGTGTCCTTATGGGAGACACTGGCAGCATTGTTAAAGCACAAGCACAACCAAGTCTAACGTGGCTGAAAATCTGGCAGCTCGCGCTGGTCTTTTTGCTTCAGCCCGATCAAACCGCAGCATTGCTCACCTCGTGTGCAGGGCATGAAAGGATTAGCCGCCTTTCCCCACCAAGCAGGTGAGCCCAAACCCTTTCCAGTCTGCTACATGTCAGTTTACAAGTAAAACATAAGGTATAAATGCAGCTATTGTTAAGGTGAAGCAGCCATCCTGACTGGGGAGTTAGATTAGCAATTTACCCTTTGTAAAAGGATTAGCAGAGCCCTATTGTTTCAGTGTTTATTTATCAATTTGCATTTTTAAAAGAGAGCATATATCTGACAAAGGCCCACGTTCTCCATGTACCCTGAGCCACACAGTTTTCTTCCAATTCTCCATTGCCAAAACCTATCAGGGCATTTTACAGGCCAGAAATGGAGGAGAAATCACCTTCTTGGCACTGCTGCTGCTCACACAACAACATTTTCCGGGTGGGCCAGCAGTCGTGAGTCTTTTGCTGAAAGAAATGCTGGGCATGTAGATCAAACACCAGGGCCTGCTTCCCACTTTTCCTCAGGTAGCTGAGCTGAATATACAGCTACTTACAGCCCATTTACTGCAAGTTATAAGCTCACGGGGTGCAACATCCACTCTTACATGGATCACAGGCACCAAAGTAATGAAGCCTCAGGATGAAGCACCTTTGTAACTAGCACTGATTCTATGCTTCCAGTTTTCAAAGCCCCTCAGATAATTCACACAGCTTTCACTTGGCTCACAAAAGCCTGTTTTTTCACTGGCAAGAATTAGAGTGAAGAAATTACTCGGCCCATTAAGCACAGAGGTTAGCACCAGTGCAGCAGATCTTGGCGTCCCAACATCTCCAGCAGGTCCTCAGCTTGGGCTGCATTGGGCACTTACCGGGTCTTTGGGCACCTTGTAAATGAGCATATATTGCTGCGAGGACTAGTTCAGAGCCTGCATGCCACAGGGACTCTCACTTGAGTTCAAGTTGAAGGAAGAGATTTCACACAGAGCTGTTCGCAGCATGGGAGCGAGGGAAGCGCTGCTCGCCCCAGCGCGCTCCACTGCCAGGAGCATGGGCTGGCCATTTGGCAGACGACAGCTGCTCACTTGGATTAGGTAAAAATTCCTTCGGTGGAGGGAACGAGGATGTTGTGGAAGGTGAGTGAGAAAGCAGAGCTTTAATTAAAGCGATGCCAGCGCAGCCCCGCGTCCCGCTCTTTCGTAAGACAGAGATTTAAGAAGCTGCTCTTTTAAACTGTAAAAAGCAGTTTAGAGGACGAACAAGCATCCAGCTGTGCTAAATTACTTTCCTGCTCCCCCAGGACCCAGCAGCAAACTATAGCATGCATTTTACAGGCATATGATTTATTTACATGGAGTAACGTACAGGTATTGGGTTTGACCCATAAAATCCCTCTACAGCTGGGGGCCTACACATCCAAAAGCCTTCTCCCAGCCCAGGCTCTACCACCACAGCTGTGTTGGGGCAGGATCTCCATTCAGGAGAGGGAAAGAAACAACTGCAGGGTGTTCTCTGTCTTTTTGTAACTCCCTCCACCCACCCATTGCTTTTTCTCTTTCCCAAACAATTCTAGCTTGTTGATCATCAGGCATCTCACACAGGCAATTCATTTTTCCTGGTCATGAGGGAATGAGGCGGCTCTGGTAGGACATGCTGTAAAGAGCTTAAAATATGTTCTGTGCTGCTGGCTTATTGCAGATACTCTGATTCATGGTCGAAAAGGGAGGACACGAGTGATCTCAATTAAGGACATGAATTTAGGAATCATCAAGGAGCACATAAGGCCAGTTACCCCCCGACATGCACATACCTAAAAGGAAGGGAGAGCGCTGTTTCAACTGCAAGGGGCAGACCCTGTTCCACAGAGCTTACAATTTACATTTAGATTAGAACAAGTAGCAGTAACATTGCAGGGAAGGCGGATAAGGGTTACAACAACAAAACCTGGTGGCTGGCCTGCATTGTAACTTCATTAATTAGGAAAAATGAAATGTTTCTAGTTAATAAATCAGTGCTATTGACATTTCCATAAATTTGAGGGAGGTATACAAATACCTGTGGGATAAACTCTTTGATTGGATTTAGCTGTTCTACTCTAGAGAGTAATGGCTTTCAATCAACAGCATTCGAGATCTGCTTTAAAGATACATGAAAGGTATTTGAAGATGAAACAAGCCTATTCCCTAAACTTACATTCACTGTATATCCCTGAATATTTCTGGTGGGCAGGAAAGAATAAATCAGTAATATTGCAAGCAATTGCTCTAAAATGACAGATGGGGAAAAGATTTCTTCCTCTTCTTTCTCAACTGAGAAAATTGATCACCACAGCCTCAGGGACTAGGGCTGGCAATCTCTCAAAGCATGGAGCTACTAACCTCTCTATAGGAGCTGGACTAACCAGGCTGACCATTGGTGAGCCCTCGAGTGCCTGTAAACCCCAACCTACATACGATGCCGCAAACTTGCAAGCAAGTCTTCATATCAGATCTCCAGAGGCCTCAGCCATCTTTTAGACTGGACTAGCGTGGCTGTTACCAGCAAATATCTAATCATACCTCAACATTGCAACAGCCCACACATTCACCTATCACCAGGTGCCATGGCTACAACACAACACACCACAGCAAAGCAATGGCACCACCACTGTGCTTTTAACATGTTGTACACACCTCCCTTCACAAGGCAGCAGCATGCTCTGGGAAGGCAGTGGTGTTGGTGCACACAATTAGTCGCAGCTCTTCCCCTAACATAGTCCCTCTCTCTTTTGATTTGCCAAGGTTTCCCTCTCAATATGGAATGGGAGAAGTGATTGCAACCCTCCGATACCTCTTGACACTCCTTCAAAGGATGATGATAGCAGCCCAAGTTCCCTCTGTGAATACAACTGCCAATGCCAAGAACTGTAGTAAAGTCTAGTTTCTGTCCAGCTCGATGTATATGGTTTGATACTGTATGTGGAATGACTACCAGGCATGGCTGAAATGAGAGCTGTGTAAACATGACTGAATATGCTGCCTGATCCAAATAATAATAGAAGGAAGAAGTCAATTACTCAGCACTGAGAATGTCTTCCTACTCAGCTAGCTAGAAACAAGAGGTTGAGAACCACTTTTTTTTTTAATTTTGAAGCAAGCAGAGGGAAGAGATATTGCTAGAACAAAACCAAAAAAAAATCACAGAAAAGGATGATAGAAAATCTTAAATAGGAGTAAAGGTTTCTTAGAGATACCCAAATCAGAAGATGGAGTTGTTCAAATCAAGTTCCCTTCAGAAAAGCAGGTAGGTAGATGACATTGCTGTGTACAGTCTTCAGCAAAACCTATTTTCTTGTTATTTATCTGCACAGTATGTTAGTAAAGTGGACTCAATCTGGAGCCCACAGATGCTCTGCAGTGATAATAAGGAACACAGAAAGCAGAGCGTTGCCCTCATGAAGCACTAAGGCGCAAGACCGAAAGGCCACACTGGACTCCACTCTGCTATATTCCAGGGATCTTATCAGCACAAAATATCAGTTCTGTTTCCAAAAATACTGTACTACTGGATGACCAGAGTATTTCATGGTCAAGGCTAAATGGACACCAGTGCACCAGGCAAAATAACTTCATCCCAGGCAAATATTATAGAGAGCACTGTGACTACTGTTTAAAGGCAAACAGATACAGTGAATTGATAAGGCAGGACTCAACAATTGGTTCTGATATAAACATTTCACAAAAGGCAGACCAGATCATGCTACAGTAACTTTTATTGCAGGGATCAGTAGGCTGGCACAGCTATTCATAGGTATTATATATATACACAAGTGCTTCATACTTAGGCCAGCCAGCATAGCACTAAAATGGAAGCATATAGCAAATTAGTGTTAATAAGCAAACAATCATTGGAAGTGTTAACAAGTGATGGTGGAGAGGCTCTGTTTTTCATTTTATTACTGATCTCTAGTAAGTGTTATTACCCTCATAGAATAACATTTTATTATGAAATGCACACGCACACCATTAAAGCCTCTGATAGCGCAATGCGGGCAAGCAGCAGCAAATTTGTAAATGAAGTGAAAGAATCATACCTGAAATGCTGACGGCCAATAGTATTCACAATGTTTATAGGATGCAGAGAGGGCTAATATGCTGCAGTGTAAATAGCAGGTATTTCCTTTGACTTGGGGATCTAAGGAATCAATAGAATATTCAGTTTCTTGCCATTTTTTTCATAAGAGCCTAAACATACATGCTTAATCTCAATTGGTCCGTGCCCGAACTAAGGTCTTGAGTCTGCTAGATATTTTCAGTTCTTTTGAGCCAATAGATTCCTTCAACATTTCCCTCTTTCATAATACAGCAAACAGCTGCAACTAATCATTTTTCATTATGGTTTTGTATGGCTTTTCTTTCACAAAACATTTTACTTAAATGACAGAAATGCATTTGAGCAACTTCTGTTCACTGAAGAACTGAGATTTTTCTGAAGATTGGAAGAATTGGACATGGTGTCAGATACAATCAGGACAATGCATTTATTTCAAATACAGCTAAGAAAAGGACATAGGTTGAGAGAAAAAAAACACTCTGGAATGAAGCAGCTTACAAGGCAAGACAAAAAAAAAAAAGACTTAATCCTTGCCTACTTTCTATTACTGCTCATCACAACCAGATAACCTGAAAATTATTGATGCATTTTATAAGACTACCTATTTATTTATCGCAGTTTCTTCATGGCTGACACACAACCAAAACAAGTCAATGAGGCTTACATTTCTGTGTTGTAAATATGCAGGCTCCATCCATCAGGAAAAATGACAACATGAGCTCTATCTATAACATCCTGTATAATAGCCAAACACCACCAAGCCCCTCCTAAGCTACCTTCAGCGGCAACACGACACAGCAGATAAAGTGCACATAAGTCCCTTTACTGCCACGCGTAAGCTAAACTTAGGAAAGTTTACTGAATTATTAAATAAGCAATTCTGATAATGTAAGATTAAATACAGATAGGGTTGTGTCAACCAAGCTATTAACTGGGTTTGGGTTAAATTCTTCCCTGCAGGAACACTAGGCATACTTAAGTAAGCATGATGCCTTCCATTCCATTATGTACCTCCTTCTTCAGATTATAGCTAAAAATCAGTGAAGAAAGAAAGACAGAAAAAGAACATAATACAGCAAAGTCCTACTGGGGAATAGGGTTTTAATGAACACGCAAAGCAACTAGGTGACATCTTTATCAGCCCTCATAAACCTTGATTGAATACACAGTGATAAGGCCTGTTTAAACTGTCATCCTCATGATAACACAGGCAGAGACAACGCGGGCCTTAGCAACGACCTGTGTAAGAGAGGGCCTTCCAAAAGTGCAGGCACCGTTAGGTAATGTATATCATGTAAACAGTTCAAAGCTTGCACGGCTGGTTTGTTTGTGCGATGGTGGGAGGTGGAAGGCTGGCCCAGAGGGTATATGCACATCTCACAGCACCAGCTTGAAAGCGCATTTGCTCCAGAGCTAGTCTGGTTTTGGGGATGGTGAGCAGTCTAGGGAAGGTGGGCGCTCTGAGTCAGTGACCTTTAGCACTTAGATCTGCGAACACCAAGAATTCCATATAAGTGATTTTAAAGGATTTAAGGAAACCCTGCTCCGATTTCTTTCTTTTTTTGCCCCCCCTTTTTTTTTTTTTTGGATAAACATCATCATTTATGAGGTGAACAACATTCAGCTTTAAGCAGCAAGTGGGCATTTGGGGTCAGCATGACAATGGAAGTTGGCAGTGACATGACTTCTATCAGACAATGTAGCCTTGGCCATTTGGGATACTTCTTAAAATAATTCAAACCCTTTGTAAGCATCTTTACACTTGAACTTTTATTCTTTCTCCCCCACACTGTTCTTCCCTCAGTCCAATGCTTGCAGTGACACCCACTGGCTGCAGCAAGTCTCATTTCAGTCATCACTAAAATGCTTCAATTCAGTGACAAGATCACTGAGAAACTCCTAAAAACATTGCCAGCAAAAAGCTGCTGTTTTGTCAGCTCGCTTAATACTGTAACTCAACACCTATATCTCATACAGCTTTCTTCCATTAAAGCTTTAATAAGTACATAATGACCCATGGTTACTTAAATATAATAAAATACACATTTTATGTAGAATTACTAGCTAATTAATAATTTCCACTGCTTGGGCAATGGAACATAGTAGTTCATTTTATGCTTATTTGTTCTTCGTCAAGACCATGAAGTAGCACTAGTATTAAGTTTTAGTTTTTCATAAGGAAACACTGAACTGAGCTGGTACACCACTGCATGCCTAGCTGCTAGGAGAGGCATTTTAACTACTCAGGAACTAATTTATGTTTTTGTAGGCTTCTGTATATACACCAGCAGATTTCTTTTAGTAACTCGAAGCAGGTTTTTTTCTCATTTTACACACAGGAAAGAGGGGAAACAGAACTAAGTGGCTTGAGTAAATGCATCAGAAACTAAATCTAACAAAACCCAGTCTAACAGCCTCAACTGGAAGATGACCAGTTTCTTTAACTCTATTAGAGCAATTTTTCTATAACACATGTAGGTTTTATTGTTTAAACAAAATTATCCAAGTTTAAGCTGGAACACAAATAGCTCCTGTTACAGTGTTCATCAGAAGAAAAGGCCATGTTTTAATTTAACTACAACCCAATGGCTTGGAAAGGATAAAGGGGAATGTTAGAAATACTTGGAATGAAAGAAAAAAAAAGAAAGAAAGAAAAGAGAACTACTTTTTGCCTCCTCTATGGCACAAGCCAAGACCAAATAGCTCCTGGCTGTGAGCACGCAAGGTATGTTTGCTGATCAAGTCCAATTAAAAGCATTTTAGTCAATTTTACGTTATTTCCACATCTATGGCCACTGATGTTCTCTCCAGAGGAAGGTCAGAAGCAGGACTATTACATTCATGGAAAAGATATTTATAGAGGACTTCCCCCAGAGCTGAAAAAAAGTGTTACCCAACACCTTCCCAGACAAACTTCCTCTCGAAGTGAAAAATCCTTTGATAAGAAAGCTGTGTCAGACCACAGTTGTCCCTGACAAACTGCTCTCCCTCAGCTTGTTCCAGTTCTGGCAGCCCTGCTCAGCAGAACCATGCTGCTCTTCCCAGCTAGTCACCATCCTTAACAGAGCCACCAGCTTATCTTTGACCTGAACAATGAAATGAAAATGAACTGTGCATAAAAGCAAGCAGTTGCTGTGGGTAACACTACCCACCTCAGCTCCGAGGCAGGCATTCTCCTCTGGGTTAGAAATTCCATCAATAACCTGTCATTAAAGACTTCTCTCTCCTCCCACTCACTCTTATTTTTCTTGGCCTGCCTGGACTCACAGCTATCTTCAGTGCTGCATACACACAGTTCATAGCAAAATAAGCCAGACTTGCTAGCTTCCCTTCTTACCTCAGATGTTCTTTCCATATCAAGAGAAAATGAATTATTGAAGGGTGGTGGGGAGGGTCACTTTCACTTTTAGATACTCATGTTTCTAATCCACTGATGACCAGTGCAAGGAAACACACAGCTGCTTAGCAACCTCGTTCTAGAGCTTTGGGTTACGTGCCCCATGCGGTGGTCCACGTCCAGCTTTCCTGCGGTACTACTGACCTCTTCTCAGGCTACCTTTCATGAAAGGTCAGATGTGCTAACTCATGAAGAATATTGTGTTATCATGGATGACTGCACTTCTATTTTCACTGCTAGATAGTACTTGCATAGCATTATGCCATGAAGACATCTTAAGTCATACCTACCCTTCAAGCAAAGGTGTAATACTGCAGCTCGCACAGCATTGCCCTACTTAGCATTTGGCCATGACAGGGAAGAGCGTAATCTAGGATATGCCAAGACTTTGTCTATCTTCCCTAGAAAAACCTGCCAGCCCCCAGCTATCTCTATTAATACTCCTATGAGCATTCAAGCTGGCTAGCTTAATGGTTAAACATCTGGACCTGATAAATCAGGCTTAATTTGGTAGGAAAGGACAGGCCAAATCCAAAAATTCCAGTGATGCTCCCTTTGATTTCATCTCAAAATGACATGCCATCTGAAAAAGGTAAGTCAGTCCTGCATTTGATAATTGAAGACGGACAGAAAGAAAAAGACCAGACCAAATCAACGTTAGAGAATAAAGGCCTTTCCTTATCCAGCAAAGCTAAGAGGATAACACTAGCTCTCTTATAGGCCCACAAGTGCACCCCCACACCCTACGGAAGGCCGTTCTGAGGAGAGGTAGGGTGGCAGTGAGGAACAGATGCGACAGACACACATGGGATATGTTTGCTTCCAGTCAATCTACACAGCAAGTAGTAATTATAGCAGCATTTTTTTGCCAAATGAAAACTGGCATGGGAAATGAAAGCTAGGCACAGCTCCCATCCAGAACAGGGTGATAGGGGAAAAAAGAAATAAAAACACTTCCCGTGTTAAATCCTCCTGTCTAGATTTTTTTCTTCTCTTCTGACGACTATCTGAGTACCTCCTCAAAGTTGAGCAACTCCTGCAAAAGCAAAACTATGAAATCAGCCAATGACTTACCCTTCCTGGAGTGCTCAACAACAGCTTGCCAAATCTCGGTGTCACCATTTGATTCAGCATAGCAAATAAAGCCTAAAATTAAATGTCTGGTATCCCAGCCTTGCTCATGAAGATATGCTTTTCATATTGAATTCATTTCCATGTTACTTACCAACAAAGCAACGTCAGCTCAGGACAAGGAGATTCCCAGAAGGCTTGGCCCACTCAACCCTATTTGGCTGCAACACTTTAGAAGTGTAAGTGGCCTCCAACTACTGCCTGCTGCAAGGCAAGAGCCTCACACAGCTCAGTATTGAGCAGCTGATCTGCAGTAGCCTTTTTACACCACTGCCTGTTCGCAGCCAGACACGGTTCACAGTAAATCCAAGTCACAATCACTTAGCCCTTCAGATCCTCTGTGTGTCATGGGAAGAGAATTGTAGTAGCTAGAACCACAGATCTGTAACTCGCCCACCTTCCCCCTCAACCCATGGAATAGTTACAGGACATGTTACAGGACCTGTTACTTCAAGGAGATTTGGTGTAGAGGGACCATGACGGAGAAAAAGAGCCAACCAACCAACCAAAAATACCCACAAAACCAAAACCAACCAACCATGAAATATTTTGTTTCTGATTTTCCCAGTATGACTAAGAACACTTGCAACTAAGATCAAAAAGAAGCACCCTTCCTCCTACCTCAGGTGGTAGCCAAAACTTCTTTCTTACACTGCCAATACACAGAAATAAGAGATGTCTATAACTTAATATGAAACTTTCCTATGACTCAATTCAGCATTTACTGACATGAGGAATTCCTATTAAGAGTGGAGGTAGACAAAAGGACAGGGTCCCACTGTGCTTATGCCACAGCTCTGTGACAATGACTCAGTGTAATGGAGAAACTACATTGAGAAGGGGCAGATCAAGAAGTAAGGGACACGGTTCCGATATCAAAGAAGAGACACAAAGAATTGAAATGGAGGCCTTGAGTACTGGGGGACAGAAGCACTGAAGACACGAAACACAAAAACGTAACAGATGAGAAACAGAGAATAACAAGAGTTGCAAACATGAAGGTAAGGAAGGTCCCTTGTTAATTCAGCCAAGTGTTAAGGAAGAGCCTGTGCCAACCTGAATGACATTGACATCTTAGATTCCCATTTGTGAAATATGGTTTTGGTACAAGGGCTGGAAATTTCTTTCTAGGGAACAGTTGTCTGGTCTGTTCAGCCTCTTGGTAGAAAGACAATGAGTTACTTCAAACTTCTGTCTCCAAGAAACTTGCATACTCCAGGAAGCCTTGAGAAGCTGGACATTCCTTCCACTGAGCAGGCTGATAGGCTTCAAATCATATTTAACTAGAGGCTGTGTTACTATAGGGTGAAAAATACTAATCAGCTCTAGCCATCTAGGGAGACTGTGGTTATCATTAAGAATATGTGGGACACTTACAAGAATTCTTTTCCCCTGCCTGCTGCACAAGCTGTCTCATATAGTTTATCTGCTCCAACTGCATGCTTTTGAAAAAGAGCTAGACTAAATGAATACTTTCAACTAGAGCTAAAGGTAAACACTCCACTGGAACTTTGCCCTAATCAATAGTAGCAATGTTCATGTCACATGAGAGTCAGAGGATAGAATACGGTGCTTACTGAAGTCAGCAAATAAGCTAATTATACTTAGCCTTCTTGAAGAAGGGGACAAGTGAGGTCTGGTCCACCCACATATTAATGCAATCATCATTATCCTTATCCCTTGTTTGCTTTGTGCTTTTAGTACAAAAACCCTTGTCACAAACGGAGGGTGCTACTGACCCCATGTGGAAGAAATACACATGCACCACAGGATGCACAAGAGTCACTGAGGAAATGCGCTCAGATTTAAGTTTGTCTACTTACCTCCTGCAGATTTAAGGAAAACTCTGTGAAATGCTGTTATATAATGTTGCAAGGGGTCAGTATAGTCTCACAAACGTACTGTCCTAATCTTAGTCAATTTTGCAGAAACTGAGGTTTTCAAAACCTAACTGTAAGAAATAGATTTTGTACTAAATTTTCTGTAGGTTGAAAACATGCATTGTTGCAGAATAACATTTATATACTATCAACTAGCAATTCATCATAGCATCACTCTGTAAAGACTGCTTTTAAAAACAAAACCTTATTAACCCCTAGAGAGCCTGGATATCTTACTCTCATTACTGCAAAGGGAACAAAATATTTGAATTCCTAAAATATTTTTCAGCCAAAACCTTCTCATAAGTATTAAGAACAGTTGCTAGGCTTCGTTCTTTCAAGTAAAAGCTTTCCAATTCATGCTACTTTGTTGACTTTAATAGGGGGGCACAAAGCACAAGAACACGATCTTCAATGATACTGCTTCTGACTAACTGAATCCCCCTTTCCATATTATGAAAAGGAAGGCTATAGCTTTTTATTGAAATACTGCTACTAATTTTTCTTTCCTAAAGTAAAACAGAGTACACCCATGAAGAACCCTCATGCATTTAATTAAATGTCAAACCCAAAATAAATCTTCAGGGAATTTCATCATTATTGTCCAAATGGAGGGCTGCATAGTGGATATTGCTGGGATTAGCTAGAACAGGAAAGTACTTTATATAGAAATCAATTACAAAATAAAATACTATACACTAATAATACAATATTATTTTAATTATTAATATTATGATTAATATGATAAAGTATATTAATTTCATTGTACAGTATGAAGCAGCCTTCTCAAAATCTGAAAACTTCAATATCAAATACTAGCAAAACCAGCAGTTTTCACTGTAACCAACAGTAGGGGCTGAAACCCAACAGCTCACAGAGATCAAGTCTTAAACTTAAGTCAGTGCTGCTCCCCATCACCTTCAATGAACAGGCATGGAGAGGTGTGTGCACAGCTTCTAAGTCCCAAAGCAAAGATCATGTGGCTATTTCTAATGTATTTGACAGTTTGCATCAATTGTTTTTAAACAGAACATAAAAGGGTATCTGAAAATATGTTTTCATATAGAAGTATCATATAAACCAAAGCTGAAGAAATCTTGAAAAATGAAAAGAAACAGAGAAAGAGAGCAACAAACTTTTTATTCTGTCAATTCATTTTTTACCTGTACACTATGATAAATTAAAACACTAAGCCATTAAAGTCTGGTTGGTTTTGTTTCCTTTCATTACACAGATACATATTTTTTAATGCATCCATTAAATTGAATTCTAAAAGTATAAACAATGATGCAGCAACTGTTGTTTCAAAATAGAAGTTACTGTATCTGGCAGGAGATTTTCAGGTGATCATATTCCATATGATCATATTCCATATTCGTAGCCAGATCTGTAAAGGCCATTCAATTATAAGTAAACCAGGAGTCAAACAAACATTAACAGCAGCTCCAATCACTATTATGAACTGCATATTTGCATAAAAAATGCAATATACACAATAGATGAAAATTTTAAATCAATCTTTCTGTTGTTACAACATAATCCACTTTCCACTTCTACACTGCTGCTTACACAATATTTGAGTATCTGGGAGATTCAAAGGCACACAGAATTTCTGATGCTGCTACAAACTCACTTTTCAGGGACACATTATAAAGAACCAGATTTTTTTTTTTTTTAAGTTTGGAGTGCAAACTTTCTCAATAAACAAACTCTGGCATGCTCTTGAACACTGTATGTCAGGAACTAACAGACTTACCAAACATTTGCTTCAGGTATATGATCTTCTAATTCTGTGGTGACATCAAACATCATTACAGCTAAGGAGGAGGAAGTCAAAGGAGCCACAGCTCCCTTCCCAATGATGTGTACACAAAAAACAGTATTAATTCAGTCCAATTACACTTTTAAATCAAAGCTTTTGAAAAAGTCAGTATACATCACATACAATGTTTTATTAACCATACAGTACATTAGCGTTTCCTTTGAAAAGCTTAGACCTTGCTAAGCAGTTTAATGAAAGCAATTATATAATGCTATCAGCATACAGAAATCCACTACATTCACACAGACAGCCTTAACTTTTTCCAGTAAAGAGTAATGTCAAAATCTACAATTTACTGAAAATACAAAGTTGTTTTTAACAAAAGCAGAAATGCTCCTGTAATTCAATCAAACCTCTTTCCTAATATGAACAGTCTGCATTCATAAGGACACTAAAGCTTGGGACAAAGAAAGTATTTCCTAGAAGCAAAAAATGAGACTTAAACTTTTGTAACTATGAAATTACATGCAAATATACAGATTTGTTGCAATTGTTTCTCTCCCCCTTACAAAGACTTGGCCAGAGTAAAGCAGGTGTTTTTACATGTTTGCTTATACAATGACCTCCCCCCTCATACTAAAAATGCCACACAGAGAACATTTTATCAGCTGTCTTTGCCATAAATACTGCTTCTGTAAAACTGACTATGCCCTTCAGGCTCCCATGACGGTGCAACAAACAACTTTCAGAAAGCTTAACAATACCCAAGCTTGCCAGTTTTCCTTTAGAGAAAGTATATACAAGTTTATAAATCCATGGCAGGGTTATTACAATTATATTATCAACTCATTAACTGGATTCGAAAGATACTTGCATTCTGTAAGGACTCTATGGCTGCTGCCCATTCAATAGTTCTATCAAGGCACTGCACAGTCATTAAATATCTCACTTCTCCAAGATGTGCTGAAGAATAGTCTGAACTTTCAAGCTGTTAAAAAGCCCTGAGTCAGAACTTCCATATTACCACAGGCTTAGCTACAAAAATGGCACACACTAACTTCTGCAGTTAACAGTTTTGCTTTGTCAACACAAATTACGAAATACATAAAAATACAATAATACAAATTCCAGAAACTTACACAAGAATGAAATACAATGTACATTGTGGCAAATCACACACTTCTATCGCACGTAGTTTATACCGTCACTAAAAAAAACAACCAAACAACCTTCACACTGTATTCAGACATCAAAACTGATGAAGCAAACTAAAACTGATGTGTTTCGCCATCCCTTCCCAAAGACACAGAACAACTAGAGAAGAATTCAGTACTTCGACAGAAAGGAGGTAGCACTGCTAAAAGTTAGGCTGTAGTGTTGTTGGGGTTTTTTTAAGTGAAAACTTGACCCATGCAGCACAAAGGACAGGACAGGCTCTTCAGTTCACCAGCTGCTACAGAAAGAGTAAAATAAAGTTTCTGACGTTTAATTTTGCAGAGGAAGCTTAAATCACTAGCTCAAAGCAGCTTCTTCAAACAATTTAGTGTTTACACAAACTGCAATTAATACTGCTAAAAATAATTAGGCATACATAAAACTCCATCTATAGAAAATATCTACACAGTAAGTACTTAGATTATTTTTAAAAGACCATTTCATGTCTTTGAAAGAGGCTAAAATACCAATTGTAAGACTATGCTAACAAGGCACAAGTACTTGTGCAAATCTGCTATATCCTCACCCAGTCCAAGTTAAGAACAACAGCTCCTCATCAAACTTTGATATTTACAAAAAAACTTGTTTATTCTCTTGACAGAGTAATTTTCAGTATCTACTCCAGCAAAATGGGATTTGTCCAAACTCCAACATGCAAGTGCACAGTATTTCAACTAATGGGAAGTAGGTAATAATAGCCCAAGTTTTGAGAAGTGCCATATGAGCCTGGGGTATAGTAAGTGATAGCCAGTCGGTTTGGGGAAAAAAATGTCAAATATAGTTATACAGAAGTGAACAAGCTACAGCTATTTAGCATATCCTGATAGCCTCTAAGGTAGCCTTTATACTTTAAATCACTGTGTACTGATGTGACTGTTTACGTATTTTACTAAATGAAAAAAAAAAACCCAAACCAAACATCTGAGCATACCTCATACCTGAAAAATATGCATTATTAGATGCTTTCTTGATGATTTCAAGAAACAAACTGCTAGTAAGTACTGGGAGATAACAACAATAAACAAACCTTGCAAATTTTATGTAATAATGAGATTTAAACTTTCAACTTTTGCTGAATACAGAGGCTCAATGACAAAGCCATAACTCTCCTACATGTTATTATCCCCTTTGGCTTGGCTTGCAGCTGAGCTGATTCTGTTTTTCATCCTTTGACTGTTTGTCATCCAACTAAATTGCACTCTGTGCAACTTGCACAGACGACGCCAGGCTAAATTGAGTGAATGAACTTACTAGTTCACCTTCTACATCAGATTCCAAAGACAGTGTGTGAATCTAAATATCTATTTCCATAAATGATACAGATTTGCAAATATTTTTCCTCATTAAGTGTTTTGAAAGGTAAGCACTGTGTAGCCTTCCCCAATACAAGACACAGCTCTTTCACCCGTTAATAAGAGGGCTGTATTAGTAATTCAAGCATCTTGGTTAGCTCACCTAGTTTTTCTAATTCAGCTGTTTCTCTCAGTAACATTAAGTTGACATACTTTAATTTCAACTGGCACACAACATTGTTGAATGAGTCCAATCACAAACTTGCATGCAGTCACATGCATCTAGCGTGACCACAGTATAGAAGACTAAAGCTCCTCCTATAGCAATACCCGTAGTCATTGTCTCTACTCCCACAGGACTGCAATGGTATCCTAGTATTAGGTGCGCTAAAAAGAAACTTGCAGCTTCTCTGTTGAAAAGTACAAGCCTAACAGAGCACTTACCTATCTATGCTACAATATATGCCTCCTGCAGACAAGGAGTACTTAGCATTCAGCTCCAGCTCCCGATCCAGAATGCTGGACATCAATTCTTACTCAGTTGAATTATTCAGCTGATGCTAAGGTGGAATACTTTCAAGTAGTTTTGGCTTGTTCCAGTGAAAAAGAATTAGGAAGATGCCAACTGCTATATTGAGTTTTCAGTGTTGAGCTGTGTTATCAAGAAGAAATCCACCCTGTCTTTGGGCTGACAGCAGTTTATAGAGGTCCCCTTGAAGAATAAATAGGACACAATATTCCAAACATGTCTACCAGAACCAGAGGAAAACCAGGTAAAGATATCATGCTTACAGATTAAAACTCAGAATGGATTGTCAAATGGCACATCCTATTACAGAATTATTTTTAGGAGAAGACTGACAGGAAACCGAAGCCTACTACAGAAAGCTCAGCTGCCAAACGTGCCACAAAAAAGGTCAGATTCTGTGACATGCATATTGGCCAAATGAAAATTGCAGTGAAGGCTCAGGTGCACTCAGAACTTAAGTGGAGACAGTGAAATGCTGAACTAAAAACCAGCCTTATATCAAAAAACTTTCCAAAGCTCCTCAAAATTTTGGTGTTTTAGAATAGGGACCCAAGAAGCAAGAAAAGGGAGAGCTATTTCATTTGGCCAAGATGACAGATACACAGATTATCTGAGAACAGATGACTACTATACTGAATCCAGACTGAGACTGTGTCCACTGAATCATGAACATTTGCAATTCCAGACCAGGCTTAAAGAAGGCTATAGAAAGGCTACAAATTATATCACTTTGCTCTGTTAAAAGTCACTCTACATATATTTTTCCAATGTATCACTGTAGCTGTTTCCTGGAAAACTCTATTCAGTATCTAAACCTTACTGGTTAAGAGTTCAGCTGTCTCTACAGTTTACTAGCAGCATTCTTCTGAGACTTTTGCCATTGTTTGCACAATTCAGGCATATCAACATAAGCTTCAAAAGACTGAGGTTGATTTATCTGTAGAGATCACAGTTTTATGCCTTCATCCTTACTTGGACCTTTTCCTGAACTATTCCTTTTTCCACATTTTTGACATACACAATTAGAATTAAATAAGAAATTAATCTTAGCTGCAAGTAAGGCACCTGAGTGACTCCAGTATGGATTTCCTTCTTGTTCTGCAAGAGCACATCTAAATGCACAATAGCAAAGGGCTACATAAACTATGTACTCAAAAATCTGCCAAATCACTTAGCAGTAAGCACACATTCCTTTTAGCTACGAGATCACTAAATCAGCATACATTCTTCCATCCAAAAAAGACAGAAGGATGTACTCCTTATCAAATTGTTAACAGTTTGCAGTTCCTGACAGCAGCATTTTTGGGGTCAAGAACACCTGTTTCTCACATCAGTGACAGCTAACTCCTTAAGCCAACTTCAACTCACCTAAGCATGGCTCACAAAATCCACTGCTCTGTCAGCAAAACCTTCATTTGCAGTATTACCCAGTGATGTTCACAGCTAAGTTCTGGTATTAACACCCTGCTCAGATGAATAAGCAAAGTTAAATTGTCTCTTTTGCTGTTGACACTGTTTGCCTGGAGATAATAAAACTAATTTAAGCAAAGAAATCTTGCAAAAATCTCTAATTTTCCTAATTCTTAAACCCACAATTTTTAAATGGCCCTGCATACGTATACGTGTTCCTTTACAACTGATCAAATTCACTAATCTGAAATGGATAACTAACCAGTTGCTCAAACATTTTCCTTTTCAGTTAAGTAAAAAGTAATTCCATACAAAATTATGTGGCTAGCAGAATTAAGAAGCTGAATATTTAAGTTAGCTTGAACCTGACAGACTAAAGTGCAGTTTTGGGAACATAGTGTTTCTAAACTAGTTTTTTTCTTTTTACTGTTTCCTTCCCAATCCATCCCCAGCAATGAAGGGCATGATAAAGTAAGAATTACCTTAACATTGTATTTTGAGACCTGATCTTATGGGACTATTATATTTATTACTCTTGTGTATACACTTTGTATTGATCTTGCAATAGTGTATATTTCAAGACAGAAATTACTGTGAATCATAAATGTCACAGAAAATGTCAAAGTTCTCCAGAAACGCATTAAACAAAAAAAATCCTAAATATTTATATTTGATATTAACTGACAATAAAACAAACAAAAAACAACAAAAAAGCACCAACCCAAAAAACCCTTACATCACTTGCACCTGATGCATACATTAAAAAAAACCCAACCTGAATGAAACTGAAATAAGATTGTTCCTTTAAGCTTCAAGGAGGAGGCAACAGAAAGAAAGAAACAAAACCCAAGAAAGATTGCTTTAAATTAGCTTCAGGCTTAGATGTTTTTTAAGAGTAAAGTTCAAATACTGTTCTCTTACTTGGTGTGTTCACAATCTTTAAACAATTACCATGTAATGAACCTGTGCTTCGGTATTAGAAATGTTTTCATTAGAACCCTTTACTACCTTTCAAACTTACAGATTTAAACCATCAAAAAGACCTTACTATTTCATAAGCTAATAAAAGACACTGGTTCTGCTACTTAATACAAAAGGATCCTTCGTTCAATTGCCTTGCGGCATATGGGACATTCACTCATTCGGTCTCCACAAAGCTGACACGTTCCATGGCCACAGAGAAAGATCATATTCTTCAGACGGTCTAGACAGACGGGACACATAGTCTGTAAAAGATTTTGACAGGTTACACAGTCAATGGCCACAGTGATGCAGTATGATAACAATAAATAAATCTTAAGCATAGCTGATCACTGCCATAGCATAACCCAGAGACTAACCTGAAAGCTTAATATTTTTTTAAGTAACATTTTTACTTCATATTGACTTAAAGTGTGTGGATTTTCCTATCCCACCATGACACAAAAAATAATTAGCTTTTTTCCAAATATGATCTAAGACAATCCAGTACTAAGCTGACACTACATTTTCAGTATCATTACCCAAGACAGCAACATTAAGATGTGCTTCAGAAACATTCCCCTTTATGTCATGCAATCTTCCAGGGAACAAATAATATAAACAGCTTTATGTGTGCAATGTACTAGTACACAGAATAAAGCGGACTACTATACTGAATCCAGATTGAGACTGATACTGAAGAACTACTTTTATTACTGTTCACGACACTTAAACAGGCAGGGCATCCTTCTTTAGTCACACCAACACAAATGCTCTAATAGATGGATTATCAAACATGGCCTCTTGACTATTTTTTTTTTTTAACCTGTATATAGAAGACATACAAGCCACACCACACACAAAAGTTATTGGTTATTTAGTTAAAACTAAAGCACTTCAACATGTTATTCTGGTTTAAATAACAGAAGATGCATTGGCTTTTTCAGTTATTTCAGTGGTCAATAAAATTTGCATCCAGGACCTTTACCTGTTCCTTGATGTCCTGTAACTGTTGTTGCAGCTTCTGTACATCTGCATTGACGTTGGTGTTGTCTTTGTCCTTCTGCAAAACTGGAATGTTTCCACTTGCTGTAATTTAGACAAAATAAAGATATGTGATTATGCATCAATCCAGTGAAACAGGAATAATAATTTCCAGTGTACTGACTACAGTTTATCCATTACCTGAAGTAATGTTACTCAAGCATATTTGATAATGTAATTAAATTCCTTGTGACATCATTGCAGCTCAATTCATAGAGAACTTTTTTGCATTTAGTGACCACACTTCTTTGACAAGTATTTCCCCAATAATGATGACCAACATGCCTGTAGCCTCTTAATGCTCTCAGAGTTCTTATCTGCCATTGAAGTTCTTGGAACAAATTTCTTTGCATGTCGAAAATAAAACCAAATCCTTTCACATTGAAAAGACTTTTTATCTACATAGCTAACTCTCTTTGGGGAACTGCACAAGCATCTTGGAAGTAGTTTGTTCAAAATTCGAACAAGCTCAGATCAATATCCCTGTAACTGACTGATCCCGGAAGCAACGCTACTATGAGACAAGAGAAACAAGTAATGACAAATTTTAAATTTCTGTGTGAGTATTAAAAACCTGATTTAAAAGATTATTCTTGTATTTATTTATCTAGGAACAGTATGACAAGCACGATCTAATATTCCAATTCACATAAACTCAATTCAAACACTGCATACCACACATACAGAATAAATACAAATAATAAACAGAAATTGAGAGATGTCACAGGAAGTTTAAAAACTAGTCAAAGCAGGAGATGTAAAACTGAACAATCTGTCATGAAAGTTGCTTGTACCTAGATGCAAAATATTTACCATGCCTTTATCAATTAAGAGAGTTCCAGAAGTAAAAAAGATACGTTTACTTGCTCATTTGCACAACTACTGGCTATTTTCAGCTTTTCCTTCATTAATAAGCATTCAAGAGTCATATATGTTTCAGTTTCTACTCTGGATGCTCGAAGCAATCCTTTTAGTGTAGTGACTAATATTTTGCATGTGCTGCTACCAACACAGAAAGCAGTGCAAACAGCAAACTGGCTTAACACTGTTTTTATTAAACTTTTCTTTAAAAGGGAGACAAAAAATTTAGGTCATTTAAAAGAATACAAAGCTGGTGGGGGAATGTGAAAAGAATGGGTTTTGGAGTCACTCACAAATATCATCAGTGGTATCTTCTGTACCTTTCCCTCCGCAGCACATTATGAAAGGCACTCTTCGCTCAACCACTGCGCGACACTGTACGCATTTCTTCATCAAGCTTGCACAGTCTGAGAGGACAGAGAAATAAATCAACTCTGAATCCCACTATTTCATGTTTATTCCTTCCTATCACAAGCTTATTTATTCACAATAACTATACAGCAATGCCATAAGAAATGCTTATAATACAAATAACTACTTCTGTTCATCTTCACATAATTTTACGCAAAATCACACCTATGAACAATGTCTTGTTTGAGAATCAAAGTAAACCTATTCTGTTTATCTTATTCTAATATATTTTAAATGAGCAGGCTCCTGTTTCTCCAAATGGATGTCTATTCCACAAGAATTACAGAAATTAAGTAAAATCACACACATTTGAAACCAGGATTTCCGAGAATGTCATCACAGCCTGCTTTTTCCTTTAGAACAAAGTATCTCATTTACTGTCCTAATGCTCCAGGGGCAAAGAGGTATGGCTTCTTAAAGAGCAAACCTGTATCTTTTGACATAAATCTAGAAAGGAAGCTGTAAATCTTCTACAAATGGCAAATGACCGTCTTGTACATGATGACAGTTATTGTGAATCAGTAGAGTGGGTCCTATAAGCTACATAAATTTAGAGACTCTCTCCCATCCTACCTGAACAAGATGTCCAGAAAATAATCTGACCTGAAGTTAGATTACTAATGAACTTTTAGCAATGTAATTAAAAATGTTCTGTTCCAAGATTACTTCAAAAAGAACTTCCATCAAGTTTACTTACTCTCACAGGCACACATATGACCACAAGGCTGGAAAAGCACTGCTGCCTTTTTGTCTGAACACACTACACATTCTTCAATCTGCAAAGAACAATGAACATACATATGAGAGAAGTTTATCTCCTGTTCTCTACATTAATTTGCTTTCACATTCTTTTTGGCAAGGCATGTGGACAGTAAGAAGTGCCATCCAGTGTTATTTTAACTAATTTAGCACCTCAAAATGCAATTCTGAGGACCTGTGCAGGGAGGACATGAGTACAGGCAAACAGAGGAGAGTAACCTATATTGTTGGAACACGATGGGATTATAATGCAAAATTAACTTCAACCAGTGAGACACCTGTAAGGCAAAATACCACTTATAACATACTACACTTTTCCTCGACCTCTTTGTTTTACTTTTCCATTAAAAACAGGAAAAGAACCAATAGACCTGGGAAGTTTTTACCTTAGTCCTAGACTGAACTTGTTCTTTACAGATGAGGCATTTTTTCACCCGTGGTGAGCACAGAGAGCACGTGGCAATGTGTCCACATGGGCCAAACAGAGTATCTCTCTTCATGTCTGAACACACCATACATTCTTCTAAGGTTTCAGAATCATTGTTGATCATAGATGGACTTCGGGAACCAACCTGGCCACTACAAAGAAACCTGCTGTCAAACTCATTTTAAGAAATACCAATTGGTTGTATCTATATATTTCTATGCATTCAGGCATCACTGTATCACCATAAACCAATGTGAACTGCATTTTCCCACATGTATAGTTGGTACCAGAGTGCAAGATCACACACTCAGATACAGACATTGAACAAAAACAGGCCGCATAAATTAGAATAACATCTTGTGAATGTAGAGAACCCTTCCCTCCCATCCTAAGGATTTACTCTATTGAGATACATCCCCTGGAGATTCAGAACTGCACAGTGTAACACCTTAATCTTGAATACACTTCCAATACTTAGCAAAGGAAAGGCTTGTAGAAGAACCCCCAAACTCACACAGTGTATTCACCTCGGATCTTTGAACAATGCCGCTGCTCATCCAGCAGAGGGAGCGCGTGTTGAACCTAACCAGCTCATTCCTACAGCCCTCACAAGCCCATAAAAGGTGGCAAGAAAGAACAGCCAAACAGGGACGAGGCAAAGACAGACAGGCAGAAAGACCCTGAAGAAAATAAGCACCTTAAACACCATGACAGCATCAACAAAAATGGTATCGGTGTCAGTCTTGATTTCCACAGAAGAATTAAAGAGGAGAATCATGTAAGCCACACAAGATTCACAACTAGGAACAAAACTAGGACAATCAGCAAGCTGAAACTTCTCATGCTATATGCCCTTGATAAAATAACATCTCTAGGAATTATGATTTCAATTAAAAGTGCTTCTGAGACACCAGACTTATCCCCCTCTTCTTTTTACAGAATCACAGTTGTGCAGATTGGCAGGTACTCAGGTTACCAGCTCAAAGCAGATTCAACAGTTAATTCACACAAAGTTATACTGGGCTTTGACTATCTGAGTCTCCAAAACCTGCATGGACAGAGGTTTCACAGCCTACCTGGCCAACTTTGTTGCAGTGCTTATTATTTCAGTGATTTCCCCCACCAACCCCACCCCCTGCCCTTCTCTGGAATAGCCTGAAGTTCTATCAACCTCCTCCTGCACATTGTCCCCTTCCCATTCTCTTCCCTCCCATCTTAACATGTATGAAAGTCCTGTAAGACTTGTGTAAGTTTCGGCTAATGTACTTGTAAATAGTATTCAATGTACTACAGAAAAGAAAGAATTCACTGCAAGGCAAGAGAAAGCTTGCATGTTTTAACACTATTGCTAAAAAGACACAATTTTAAACACATCATTAAAAAGACACATTTCAAATACATCACAGTTAATCTGTGGAAAGCAGAGAATTAGCAACTGCATATTTTACATATACAAATATACAAACCTGACTTTTTCTTTGTGACATTTAGCCAATGCTTTGCAGAGACTAGGATCAGGGCAGAGATCAAGAGGAGACTGACCCTTCTTATTACGAATGCTGAGGTCAGCTCCGTTGGCTGCCAGGAAGCAGGCAATAGATGCTGCACTCTTCTTCTCTGCTCCCTGAGTGCCAAGGCCCATTATTAACTGGAAGAAAACAAATATGCAAGCAATTTGAGAGACACTCTTTAACAGTTAGGAATAGTCTGGCTAAAGGAAAACTGCTTAACATGCACACAAGCACATATACACACACATGCATAAATTTGTAAGCCCAAGGAGAAGTCTCTAGCACTAAAATCAAAGCAATCATGTGGTTGCTTAGTACTGAGTCAGTTATACTACAGTTTCCTTTAAGGAAGTAAAATTCAGCAAAGAATAGTTCAGCTACTGAAGCATTCAATCTCCTGCACACCTATACTCACTTCTGTTGTCCTTCTACATGAGCACTGTAAAGTCCCACTGGGTATTATCAAGAATACACTTTTAAGTACACTGAAACTGCTGAGTTCAGCTACAATCACCACACTTGGACTGAAAACATAGTTGGGCAGAGAAACAAACGTGCACTTATTTTTAGTCTGGTGAGTAAAGCACCTGCCCCAGAAAGACTTGATTTCAGTTGCCTTCTCAGCCTGGAGGGGTTTAAATTCACGTACCTGTCCTCCCATCCTAATAATGTAATGCTCCTTTGCCCTTTTATAACTACTACTACCTTTCTTTATCACTGTATCTATTACACACCATTCACAGGGACAGGCAGAAAAATGAAAATGCTCAGTACCATAGCCAAGCAAGGAGAGGATTCACCTACTCTGGAGCATAATGGGCCTGCTCACAACATCTTTTATGTTAAAGCTTAAG
This sequence comes from Psittacus erithacus, assembly GCA_009867235.2. Lineage (NCBI taxonomy): Eukaryota > Metazoa > Chordata > Aves > Psittaciformes > Psittacidae > Psittacus > Psittacus erithacus. The sequence goes on along the minus strand of WYDI02033793.1, from coordinate 66,026 downwards.
CAGATAAAATGTGTAAGCGTAATGGAGACTATATAGAATATGAAACTTTTGGCAACCACTACGAATCTCTCAGCAAACTGCATGAAACTATATTCAAAGGAACAGCTTTGGTACGGCTGGGACAGCTCCAGTTCAGGGGGGTTTAAGTGCTGAATTCCAGAACTGTAAAGGCTTTGACACTAGGATAGAGGCAGGATTTTACATGCACCTCTTTCCCATTAATTGGTATCAGTGCTCAACTGGACTGATGTACATCTTTCTATGGCACTTTCAGTTTGTACAATCTATTCCTGCAGCTGGTCTTCTAAAAGCTGGGTATCAAATATTAACCCTAAAAATTAAGTAATATGGGCTTGATTAACAACCATTTAGTCTTTAAATAGCTAGATATGTTAGAGCAACAAAAAGAAAAAAATTTAAATACCAGGTACCTGTCACTGCAGCCTCAAAGATTGCATATTTTGAAGTCTGAACTATGAAGAAAAGAGTTTCTAAAACCTCTCTAGTTATTTCCCCCATCCCTCAGAGGTGACTTGTGAAGAAAAAGGTTTGATTTGGGTCCATGTCTTGCAGCACATGAAGAATGTATTAAAAGTCTTTATCCTGCCTTGATAACTGCAAGATTATTCTTCTCAACATACAGCCAGTTTCCCAGTGAAGCAATTTTTTTTTAAACTTCAGCCTACATGCTTTTTTTCAGTTAGAAGTTCTCATATTAATAAGTATTACTGAGGTGCTCCAAGACTCTTGAAGATCACTTCATGAATTCAGATACTCATGGTCCTTCTGATGTACTTTTATGATCAGGTAAGAACAGTACAGCTTGTAAGACCTCATATGAAGAAAACCACTACGTTATGGAGAGAAATTATTTTTTGGTGTGCAGATCACAGAACATTTTTGTTTATAAATTCAGACCATTTTTCTGCACCTCAGTTTACAGCCCTGGCTGAAATGAAGCAGGGATTTTATCCAGCTTCAGCTCAGGTACCTTGAACCATGTCAGTAATCCAGCCTAGACAGCACAAGGCCCAGTGAAAGCCTATTTGCCTTGAGGTTGGCAGAGTAGCCATTTTTTTTTTAAGGCATGGTTATACCAAACAATTTGCTATAGTCTTTTCTTATTTGCTGGGACAAGAGTTCTCTTGCCCTCCATACTTGCACCTTATAGGCTCCAAGCTGTCCCTGAATGAAACCACTACTATGTCTTCAAGAGGAAAATTGAACTCAAATCATTTCCTTCACTTGGAGTGGTTATACATGATGCCAAGACTGGCTCCTCCATCTCTCTCTCTAACAGTCATTTTACATTATTCAAGAAAATCTTGAGTCCTAAAATGCCTCTGAATGCTGAACGCTTTGAGAACACGAGGGAAACACTGCATCCCATGACACTTCTCTGGCAATCTACAATATTTCAGGTGCACAGAATGAAAAAACCCAACAAGCCAGGCACAAAACAAACCATTATGTCTTAGTGCCTAGTATGGCTGCAGTCCTCCCCTGGAGGGTGCTAGCCTTGACAGGCACCAGTGCAAGTCAGCAGATTCTAGTAACAAGACAGGCAACAGAGAAACCTATTTATGAAATGCAGAATCAGAGGAAAAGAATTTATCTCCTGTTCACTCATTTCACAATTAAATACATGCACATAAAGTGTTCTGACCACCTCTGAGTCCATTTCAGATCATGAAAATAACTGAGTTGTAATCGCTTTCCTCCTCTCACTTAAAAGGACACAAATGCGTTCTTATGTATGCCAGCCATATTTTAAATCTCTTTTCAAAGCTTATTCCAGTGTATTTCAGTGAGATGAAGTAACCTGTCTGAAAACATTTAGTGTACAGTGGAATTATTGTTTTGAACAAAGGTTTTTCAATAGGTGGTGGTTTTTTGTTTTTTTTTGTTTTGTTTTTGTTTGCTTGGTTTTTTTAATAAAATGCAAAAAACTTACCACCCACAGTTAAAATCAGAAAAAAAAAAAAATTACAACACCGATAACAAGTGATTCAGCAAATCTGATCCTCTAATATTTAAAGAAAAAGAAACAAAAGATACACATGTTGCTTGTTTTTCTCACTCCAAACCACTTCAAAATTTTATTTCTTCTTTGCCTTTCAGCAAAACTATAAATTTCATCTTTTCATATGGGGTTCACCCGTATGAAAGTGAGCATTTTTTTCAAGAAAACATTTTGACCTTTATTACTTTGAGTTTCTTTGACTATTTCCTTATTATGGCACAATTTCTGAAATGAACTCTGTCAGAAAGATATGTAACAATGAACATATAAAGATTAGAATGCCTTGTTCTAACAGAATAAACTTTTAGAAGGTTATAAAAGTAGCTAAATAATTAAAGCTACAAAGACATCATGCAAGACGCTGAATATCAGAAAATAATTTTAGTCTAATTCTGTACTGTAATATTGTTTATTTCTCTTTCCCAAAAAGCTACTTTTAATTTTTTGGCAGGCTGTTCACTATGGAAAAGAGATTTGTAGATATATCTTGAATTAAATAGCCCTATTTTCCTTTAACAAAGATAATGACTACATTTGAAAAGCCACATATAACAATATGATTTCTGCCCACAATGCAGTTTAATTTAGAACGTCAACGTAAACTTCAACAGTACAGAACTAGACTAACTAGACAAATAAAAGAGACAAATTTACAGAAAAAAGAAGGAATAAATAAATGCATTTTATTTACTGTGTTCTTTGATGGCTCCCAAGCAGTATCTACCTTGCCCACATCTTGCATGTCTTGGAGTTGGCGGAGCTGTGACAGGGTATGGTGTCTCAGGGCTTCATGCAGAGGAGTATCCCCATCTTTATCCTGAATATCCAGCTTAGCACCTGCACGGACCAAGAGCTGAAAAGAGAGAGAAACCAGTTTAAAATTAAAAACAAAAAAAGGCTATTTATTCCTTTTAAAACTGTTTCCAGGAAGCTATGGTTTAGGGTGCTCCAGGAGGTCCTAAAGGGTTATTCTTTCATCTTGCTACAATTCACAGCTGAGTTTTTTAAAATTCATTTTCCATATTTTGAACTTAGCCTCAAATGATGCATTCATCTCTTTCAAATATTGAGCTTATTTCAGCAGAAAATGCTTGCCTGTGCTCTGAGTGCTACAAGAGTTGCTATTTTAAAGGATTCTTCCTACAGTCCAAAATGTCCAATTCTCACAAGACAGCCTACAAACAATGTAATATATTACAGCAATATATCAGAAACAGAACAAGGGGGCAACACTTTAGGTATGTTTATATTCTTAACTATTAGGTCTCAATTACCTCAAAAAGCTACCATGCCAAACATAATTTACAATATCCTCCCATTAGCAAAGTAGTTAAGCATGTACTTAGGCTTACCCTTATTCAGCACAAGACATAAAATCCAACGACATTATTTAATACTATCTCAGACCACTTTGGAAGGTAATGAACTGTAAGACTCATCTTTAAGGCTAATTTTAGACACATGTTCCAGGTCACACAACATGAAAGCAAGTGTAAGGCTGCATGGGCCCTCCTATTCATATTCCCTCTGCATCTGGCCCTCCCATAATTCAATGCACCAGAACTCTCCTGAACACACTGTTAAACACAGCAAATCACACATGCTGTCAAGTAACAATTGCCCCTAAAAATCTAACTCCCTCACTGTTGCTATTCAGAAACCTGTAGATAGCAGCTGAGGTTTTAACTTTAGTTTTCAGCTTTTGCTACTTTGCAAAATTCAGATCAGCGGTAGAGACAAAAGGCACAGCCTAGAAACAGGAATACATGGAGGGGAATCTCCCTCTTCAGAACCCACGTGCTTGCAAGGATCTCAGCCCCTCAGAACCAAAGAATCTTGGACTTTACAAAAGGCTAAACGGAAAAAAGCTTAAAAGGAATTCAGAACTTAATTTTCAAGGAAATACTTGCCTGCAGTTGACTGCAGCTTACCATTTTTCCTAACCTTTTCTTCTACAAGTGAAACTGAGGAAACCAGCTAATAGTTGCAACAGTCTTCCCCCAACTTCTTACACTTTCTAGATGGACTTACGCTGGCCCAAATTTTCTTTCCTATATTCCTATCTTGTGCCTGCAACTAGCTATTTACTGCTTAAAAGTTTCTCCTGGGAGAAAACCTGTGAGAGAACTCCTTTTAGGGCAACATGGAAATCCTTGGCTACTTGGAAATTCAATGCCTCTGTAGATGTTAAAAAAGGAAAATAAAATAAAAAAATAAATGAAAAAAAGCCAACCACCAGCCCTTGTCATGGCAGCAGGGCTTTTAAAAGAACCCTGCTACCTTTGACCACTATTCCACAGATGCCTGAGGGTACAACCCAGCCCTGGAAGGTATCCAATAGGAATTAATTTTGAAATACGGAGCCAACATGATCTTTGCATGGCTGCCTGAGTTATTTTAGGACTTCTCAAAGTTAATCCAACACTGAAATATGGATACTCCACAGGGTCATTCACTTAAACATTCTCTGATATAGGCGTGTTGGTCCAATACATATACTAGTCTTTCTACATGCCTACTTTCCTGCTCATCTGCTACTTTAGTGCTATATTCCTAGGTACCATGTTGGTTTCAGAATGGCACGAGAGCTCACCAAATACAGCTGCCAGATAGCTTGCAGGATACAAGTGACAGTAACTCTAGGAAACCATTCTTTTGGTAGCAAGCAGTTTCAGGTAGAGGGCCATGTCACATATTTCACTGTAATGGGACCATAGCCATCAGCTCTTAGAGATGGAGAAACCTTCTGGCAAAATATCACTAAACAGAACTGCAGATATAGGTTTGCATAGGGAAGACAGCTCTCTGCAGGCCTGCATAAGAGATAGCTTTTAATATGACTATCACTCTACAATGACAAATTCAAAACAATTATACAGAGGGCCAAGGCCAGATTGATGTATTCACTCATAGGGAACATCATCTACAGCAGTGACCACTCTCTCTGAGCCTTAACAGCCCATGCTAGCAACCCAAACACTGAGTCACATAGGTCCCTTATGGACGGAGCGCACAAGCCAGAACAGGTAAGCTGTGCCAGACTCCAGCCTCCTGTGCCAGTAACACAGTTTTGTTGAGTTGGGAGTACTAACTTTTCCAACTGCACAAGCAAAAAACCAGAAACAGCATTACTTTCACTAGTAAGGTACTTCTGTTACTGCTTATTGCTCTACCAAGCTAAGAACAGGAGTTACACTATCAGAAGACTGAAAAGTAGTTAAACTTGTGAAAAGATGTTTCACTTAGCTGCAATTTGCAAAAGCTATAAGCAAGAGTAATTACTCAGCAAGAAGCATCAAAAATACTATTTGAAGGTCTCATTACAGCACCACAGGACTCAGATAAGTAACAGAGGATTCTCCCTTACTCAACAAGGAGGGATGCTGGCATTGGTAACTGTGTAAAGGAAACCATAATGAACATGTACAAAAATTCAGCATTCCTGAAATGTCCTTCACACTGCTGGCTGACCTTCTGTGCAAGCTGCCAGGTTTCTGAACTGATGAAAATTAATCATACAAGCATTCAATGGCTACATGCTGTTAAATCATTTTTTAAATGTTCATGAGCTACCCATGTCTTAACAGCTACTATCAGTTTGAGTCAAGTACCATTAACCATATGGCTTATTGCAAGTAAGATACTTACCCTAACAATTTGCGTATGCTGTCGTTCAACAGCAAGGTGCAGAGCAGTCTGCTGGTTAACATTCTGGATATCCAGGTTAGCATTGCCCTGAAAGATATTCAAAGCATTAGAGCATTATCACCCCAGCAATTCATCTACAGGCAAGGCAGTCCATTAGAGCACTGAATACAACCCTGAATATGATTCCTAATTTGGAGATTTGAGAGCAGAAGTGATTAAATACTTTCAATTATTCACGGTACAGATGTTGATCTGTTGAATCAAACTGTTGATCTGGTACCAAATTCTTCAGTCCCTCTGCACCATTAGGCCACTGTAATGGTCTCAAAGGCAAGCCTGACCTTTAGAGCTTATCACATGTCCTTCCCTGCCCCACTGCTTCTGCATTGCAATTGCAGCAAACTATTTTCACATCAGATGGTTAACTGAAGTGTGACATTTAAATCCTCCTGAGGAAAGAGTCCTACCTGATGCACCAAAAGTTCAGCCACTTCTACATGATTATTGAGAGCTGCCAGATGCAACGCAGTGTAACCATCATCTTTTTTCTCATCAACAATCCATGGTCGTGGTAACTTGGACAACAATACACGCATTGCACTGAAAAAAAACATGCAGAGATGGACTAAATGCATCCATAATTTATTTGCTGAATGAGAACAGGACAACAATAAATCCATATTAATTCTCAGAATTACAAAGTAGCAGTAGCTAAAACATTAGTATTTTTTCAAAAAGAGAACATGGGTAAAAAGCTATACTAACAGTTCCAAAGCATAGTAATTTCATATTCAGTTCCTTCTACTTAAAGCATTCAAACCATACAATACACAGAGTGCATGAATCAGACTTTTATCCCAGAAAAATGTTATCTAACAGTAAAGATTATCTTAAAAAAAAAAAAACTCACAAAAATTCTGCAACATAGTTGACAGAATTGTTCTCCCTCAGAATCCTCATAGCATCCTCTATTTAATGGACAAGTTCCACTACATTAGATTTCTTTAAAATCATCACTTTATAAACTGCTGCCATAGGCTCTAACAGTTAAGATTTTCAATTTCTGAGATAAAAGTGGACTAAGACCTCTTAGACACAAACAAAATAAATGCTGAATCTGTAAAGCAAGTACTAATGGAATATTTTCATAACAGATAGTGGCTCACTAAAATGTACCATGGCAGTGTTTAGTACTCCACCACACTTCTGTATGCACTTACCAAGATGCCTACCAAAGGAATGGGGCTTATTATCTTAAACCTCAAATTCAAGGGTTGCAAAAAGCAACTTCATTACTAAAGAATTAAAACAGACTAAAATCCATGAAGTCCAACGACTGCAGTGTTAAGGGTACTAATAACACAACACGAGATAAACAAATGACTCAATCTTGTGTTCTCTTAGAAACTCACTTTTCTTAAGTACACGTCTTTTGAAATAGGTAAGTAACCAAACTTAATTCCCTTATTGTCTTATCTTTATAAATAACACATGCACCTCCCTTATGACAGTTCCTCAGAGACAAACAAAAAATCAGAAACTGCTGCAGTCTTGTGCCAGGAAACCTTTTCTGCCATTTATCTTTCCCTATTGTTGAAGCAACATGTTATTTAGAGGAGAAGCAGAGCTTCTTCACAAAATTCAAAAATCCACCTAGTCCTAGCTAATGCAAGTAGAACCACTCAATCACAGAATGCACTGCAAGGCAGACAGTATTACTGAATTAAGCAGTTCTTCATTAGCAACCTGATATTGAAAACATGGGATCTCAAGAAGCCTCAGAAATGCCATTATTAAAGGAGCCTCTCAGCTTTTACTTAAAACTATTCTCAAAAGATTGCAGTAAGATGACTGCACTATCAAGTAAAAACTGAGCTCCTAATTTATTCCAATAATCAGTTACCTTGAACATCCAAACTGTTTAAGTGCTATTCACTCCTAAATGATCTTTTAGAGTAAGCCAACAAGTTTCCTATAAAACAAACAAAGAACTGGTTTTGGAGATAACTCACTCCAATCAGTCCTCCTGAAAAAGAGAAGCCAGAGTCCATGAGGGAGATGAGCCCATGAAGTACCAGTAAGAAAATGCACTCCTTCTCACACACTTGGATGCTATCCTAACAGACCTTGATCTCTTTGTTCTCCTGCTACTGCACCCAGAATGCAATGCAAATTCTCAGTTTTACACTTAATACACTGTTCTGACAATTGCAGTATAACTGTTGCTTTTCTTCCCAGATTCAGAGTGTCTGAAGGAACCACAACTAAGCAACTGCATCTTCAGGCCATAGGATCACACAGGCCCACAGGAGACCTGTGACCAACTGTTACAAGGAACATTCACAGCCAGGCTGCTCTGGAGGTTTCTCTCTCACAGAGCGGGCATAAGCACTTGGCCAGGAACCGAAGGCATTTTGCTATCTGTGGATTCTCAGTCCTTTTAGACTCCATCTAATCAGTTTTCCCGAGGTAAGAAAATAAGAAACAATTCTCAGCCTCTTAGGATTTTGTGTTTTCCTGGCAGGACTAAGCTTCTCACTTCTTCATAGTCGAAATCACTTGTAACACAGCAAAATAAAACAACACTTAACAGATTGTACATTGCTCATTGTGTGACATTGCTCAGCTTCTGTTCATAACACCTTCTACAGCTCTGTCACATGCCAGGAAAAAAGACTAAAATATTTGGTGGGGGGAGCCAGGGACGACCACAACATTAATTCTTTGAGAGATTCACTTATGCAGGAGTTTCCAAAATTAAGGATATAATTTAGTAAAACACAAAGTTACCAAAGCTTTATGAAATGTAGCAAAATAAAAAAATATTAGTTCCACTGACAAATACAATATTTTGTAATCAAATGATGTATTTTCAAACTCTGGATATAGGTACATATCAGGTTTACATAGACCTGTTTCTAGCAGCCTTAGGGAGCAAGTCTGGAACACTGTGGTTCACAACGTATCTGGACTGTATCTGGGCAAACCGCCATCAGCTCTTCGGAAAACTGGCTGATAAAGAGGAGCACACAATACCAGCAGCACAAGCCGGTCTACTTGCTACAGTGGCTTCCCACAGGGCATCATGTAATGAAAGCTCTTCACCTGCCAAGCTCAGTGCTCCTAAAGACTCCACAAAGCTCTAGAATATCTATCGTTGATCAACTAAAAAGCACAACAAAAATCACCTTAAAATTCATGACTGGCATAAGCAATATGACCACTGTGAGCATCCAGTAAAATGTGGAGCTACAATAACCTAAAAAAAAAAACAAAACAAAACAAAAACGAACGGGCACAAGAAATGTTTTTTACAACTGCAAGTATAACTTGAGGAACGCTATGGGAAGGTACCAACACTCAAATCTCTAATTATAGCCAGCTTGTTTCCAAAGTAGCTCTAGTCACTAAACAAGGAACTGTCCTAACCAACTCAGATGATATTTTATGTTCTTTTCTTCAGTAAGGAAATAAGGAAACCGCCAACATCACAGATAAATAAAGTAAAATTTAAAGTACACTCACACACTTTAACAGATGCATTGAGAGGCAAATGTATTTCAGAAACATAACTGCTGCCATTTCTTCAACACCTCTCATCTTTGAAAAAGAAGCAGGAAATCAACTGACTTAGTATTTTGTATGCTATGAAAACAAATCACTAATCCTAATATTTGCAAGAGCTCTAGCCTTACTAGATCCTCTTTCAAATATTTTCCTACTTAGTTTGCTGTTAAATACCAGGAAAGTTTTCATCTGAGGTTCAACTGTCAAATATTTGGGTCCATCTTGCTTTCATATGAGATGCCTGCTACATTTTTGGATGCTTTCAGAATGCATTGGTCCTACTGAAAAAAACAGAAGGACAAACAGAAGTGAACAGCTTCTATGTGTAATAGATTTTTACCTTCTCACAGTGAAGCACGAGATGGCCAGTAACTACCCCTCAGTTACTTCTGCCTATCCAAGTAGAGACTACATATCTCTCTCTTCCAGACTGCACTAAGTTACTGGAGAACAGGATGAAGGATGGATCCACAGACACAGCACCTTAAAATTCTGCAAGATATTAATATGCTACAAAGGACAAATACTTCTGTGATGTTCAGTGCTGCATCTTCCTCCTCATTAGCTGAGAGGTAGTTTCTTTCAATGCACAAGATCCTGCTCCCTCACACTGCAGCCTTCCTTCCTACACCTATTCCATTTTGCAGGATTTTCTAGAACTGCTGCCAAAATTTTGACAGCTAAGTGACTACGATTCAGAATAGTGCTCACTGGAACAGGAATACATTGTATCATAAGGAGTGATATTAGTGAATTAATTTTGCATGCCAATTACACGGTAATTCCTGATTCACTTTTCCACACAAAGTATTAAAGAAGCTGCCACGCTGTACCGCTCCATTTTCAGGACTGCAACACAGACGTGGTCATGAAAACTTGGTTTCATCTTGTACACATTCAACCAGACCACAGACTTTCACTGTAACTGTACTGAAAAGATCAAGAAATCAGGAGGTCTAACGGTAGCCCTGACCATGCAATCAGCTGAAGAACACTCTTCAGACTATCACCTCCAATGCATCAAGTGTTACAGATCACATGGCTGAGTGGATGCAAAGATTATTGATAAATTAACATCACCACTATGCTAATTTAAAGTTTATTACTAAAGCACAACTAATGAAAAAAAAAAAAATTGTAACAGGCAAGCTTTGGCGTTTGTTGGTCTGCAATATTTTCAGGTTAGCAGGAAGCTGATAAAGACTTTGGGCCTTTTTGAGTTGGATGATCTTTTGCAACTTCTGAAATTTTCTAGACGTGACAATGAAGAAAAACTCCAGTGAAATTTCTGAGGAAATTGCCTGTAAGGTTTTGAAGCAGGCGAGGAAGCTAGTTCTTTCACAGGAGCTAAATACCTGCTCAGTGAAAAGGGCAACAAGAAAGCACTGTGGGTATAGCGTGCTGAGATCAAGATATCTGTTGCATTCTCAGACCCAGCTGTTGGTGGTACCACTGACTTATGAAGTCCACCATAACTTATATAATTCATCCCCGTAAAATGACAGTCCAGGCTCTAGTAGTTATAAATGATTTGGTAGAAGGAACACCCACTTATGTTACATTTAATTTGAGATGTAGAACAACAACAAATGCTGCTGCTGCATGCACCTTTAGTTTGACCTTGCCACACAAATATTTCTTTTTCTTTAAAAATATTAAAAAATCAGGTGTTTAGAGAGTCTGGAACCACACCTTAACATATATAAATGATATATTTAAATTATAAGCAGTAGCAGAATGAGAATTCAATAGCATGAATTTTATGTTTGCAACATAAAATAAAATGCATCACAGATCTGAACAATGACTAATCCATTTTTAGCCACACAGAGCAGTTGTTTCAACACCAGTTAACATTAGACATACCAAAAGTTATGACCAAAAGTTTTAATATGGTATATTATTATCAACCTACATACAAAGTCTCTTTACTCATGCAGTATTTTACTCACAGAATCTTTACAGACGCCCATCAACATTACCTGAGAATGTCAAGTACAATAACGCAGTTATTAGAAAAATCTTAAAGATAAAAGTACTTGCAAGCAAGATGAAACTAGCACCTTTTTGTATAAAAAAGATTAAATACTGAGCATTAGCTGCTCCATCCTTCTCTGCTACTAACTGCAATTTGACTACAGAGTTATTTAAAGGCGGAAGGCTGGGGGTTTGTGGGTTGATGGTGGGGTGGTTCTATTCCTATGGCCTTTTGATTGTTTTTTGTTGGTTTTTTGTTTGGTTGGTTTGTCTTTCTGGGGGGGAGGTGGGGGGGTTTGCTTGGTTTTGTGGGGTTTTTGGTTGGTTGTTTTTTTTTGTTTTTGTTTTTTTTTTTTTTTTTTTAAGAACAGATACTTAAGCACTAAAAAAAAAATAAAATAAAATAGAGAATCTACTTCATGATTGGCATGAGCACAATTTAACTTCAATTGCTCCCAAAAGACACAATCCCACTTTTCCTTGCACTCCAATTCCTGCATTACATTGTCCCTGCACTCCAGTTCCTGCATTATGTTGTCTCTACAGACATATCACTGTCTACTGAATGAAGCAATCTGCCAGATTCTTTATTTGGCAAGTTCGCTTTCAGACAGATCAGTGAGATAACCCAATTTACCCTGAGACTTTACGATCACTAGAAGCGATAGTTATGCAGAAATGATGGAGCTAGAGTTGCAGGGAGGACAGACTGCCCTTTCCAGACACAAAGTCTTAGATCTGCATAAACTTATTAGGAATCATATTTCCAGGGACTGTAATGATTCAGTGCACTTCCTACTACAAGTTTCTCTACTCCTGTGACTCTCCAGTCCTCCTCCCTCAGGTCAGCTTTCCACTGTCTCAGTGGGACATGGTTCTAAATATAAGATATTTAACAGCAGTCCTGGCTTGAAGTATTCCCCATTCTGCACCAACCCCACCACCACCAGCTTACTCCCACCCCTGGCTCAGCTAAATCTGTTCACCTGTTCCTTGTTACATCCTCAAGCAGTTGAAGGAACAGATCAGATTTAGCGACAACTTCCATTGCAAAGTTTTCTGTTCAAGGCTATGTAGCCTGACACATATTTTACAGCACCATAGAATCAAGACTACTATCACCTCTGCTCAACCAACCACTCTCCTATCCTCTCCCCTCTTCCCCAAAAGAAAAGTGATCCCAACACAGCATCTAAAGTGTCACCACTTAGTGCTGGATTATTTTCACAGTGGCCCCAGAGAATAGTACTCTGAGCCTGCTCACTGCGAAGCCAGAGAAATATTTGTACCAACATAGTGCAAGAAGTAACACAGGAGCAGGGCAGTGCTATTTTTGGCAACGATATGATCTGAAGTGCACGTCAGCAAACAACTTCAAGCCAAATCAGTTCCCTGATCTGGATCACTCCACACTTGCTGTGCAGTACAGGGAGTTGACACTGGAAGAATCAAAAAGGAAGTACATCCCTCAGGAACAAGTAACAAAGAACAGATTAATACTTAGGCTAGTATTATCGAGCACACTGTATCTTGAAATTAGACTTTAATATTTCATATGTGACGGATGTCTCAGAACAAGTTTAAGTAGGCAGGCCGTTTATTTCTTTTTGACTCTCAGATTTTCAAGTATCTCTTGGCATTTGAAAAGTCAATTTCAATATACATGAAGCTAAAGAAATAATGAGGCATATACATTTACATGGAATTCACAGAAATATATTCTGTATTAGCCTAGATCTTACACAATTCTGCCTTCTATGTATGATTCTGAAATTGAAGAAAGTAAAAAAAACCATGACTTCTACCAGAAAGCTATACTGCAACATGAGTCAGGGGTAATCAGCTACCACACACAGAACAAAGTCAACACAAAAAGAGGAAGAAAGGAAAGTATAAATCCAAGACAGTGGTATGTTCAGGACTCCACTCTCTACCCTACAATACTGAAGTAGGGTAGCATATTCAGTGGATTAGTAACTACTAATGTCATCAATACTTACTGAGATGACATGATTAGATTGAGATACTTTAATCTTTGTCATTCCTCTTGCTCCTGAGCAATATAAAGAATTTTGTCTGGAAAAATACACGGAAAGTCTTGAAGTATTTGGGTTCCTGGCTATTGTATTTCTATGGTTCAATTTCAGTATTCTTTTCTGAAGGAAACACTGTACATACTCCCTCTGAATATGAACCCCCTTTCTTTTCATATTTTGAATGTGTTGTTACAGGCCAATTCTGTACACATGAAAGTCAGATAAATGGGCAAAGCTGTTCATTTGAGTTTTATTCTTTTCTCCTAAAACATCTGACTTTTTTCAAAGAACAATAGCACCTAATTTACATGTGCATTCATTATTAACAAGTAACTTCATGGTTAAGCATTATGAACAAAACACTGCAATTATTAAACATAATAATATGTAATTATATGGATTTTCCAATTAAAGGTTTTCCAAATGATTTCTAACTTAATTTGAATATGTAAATGTGGGGCCACAGATCAGCACCAACTTTTATATGTAAAAAGACAAATCAGCCCCAACTTCTTATTTATAAAATAACAGTATTTTTTATTTGAAAACTTAAAACTAGATGTAGAACAAGGCCACTTAGACCTCAAGCTGATCCGAACGTTGTTTCTCATGGCATTTTTCACTGATCAAGAAACCAGGTTACACAACCTGCCGTGGCAGCGCAGGATATTTATTGTTCTCTATCTGCATGAAGTCCTTGCCTTGCTACTAGCAGGGCTGCCTTCCTTTTTTTTTTTGATCCTCCTCTCTCTTTCTCCGCTCCCCCCCTCAACATTTCTAAGTATAGTGACAACCTCACCAGGGTTTACTAGTAGCAGCGCAAGCTCAGTGAAAACCTGGGAAATCTAACTGGAAACACGAGAGAGTGCTTTATTTGGCAGTGCTAAAAAAACCTGGGGACAAATGGCTAAGCGGCAGTGGAAGTGCAGGCTGCACAATCAATAGGCAGAGAGCTGGATAGAGGCTCCCTTTGCTGCCGGATCGACAATCGACAGCTGAGAGACTATTTTTTGCAATGGTTGACTAAATATGGTCAGGGAAGAGAGAGGCACAAGAGAGCCTGTTTGCCTGGGAGTGCATGTTTCAAATGCTTAGCTGCCTATAAAGCCGTAACAGTTTTGCTCGTGCCCTCTAAGTGGGAAATACGGTTAGTACCTTCTGTAGCGTGCGTGCAGGAGCCCTGACCTCGCTAGCAGACTTGACCTCTGAAGATGGAAAGTAGCTTCAACACAGACCTGCCTACAGTTAAGCCTGGAAACATAACCTCAAGCAAGAAACGATGCAGTGCAATATCTAAGGAACTAGAAGAAACCAATATTTGCCGGGGGAGGGGGGAGACGATTGCTTTTTTCCGTGTGCCTTTTTTTTTTTGGAAGCAACTCCAACTTTTGGGGGCTTGGTTTTGTTGGGTTTTTTTTTTTTTGGTTTTCATTTTTCTTTTTGCCTGTGATTATTTTCATCTGGCAGTGGGCTAAGTTCACCTTCTCTTGGCTTCCTAGCATCTATCCTTGGAGTCTTAACTCTCAGTCCAGCAGACATAAGGTATAATTTCTATACAACACCATCCATATTTCAGCATTTCAAGAAAGGCAGCAGGTGCCAATTAGGCACCCGTCTTCATGCCTCTGTTGGTTTTTTTTCTTTTAAGTTTTATCTATTCAAGGTGGTGAGGTATTGTATGCACCGACATTCACCCCCCCTTGCTTCCCCCTCCCATGTAATGAAGAGCTGATTCAGCGAATAGAATGAGAGAGCACTCAGGATGAGATGGCTGCTGCTGATGTGCCTCTAGGTCATTACCTCTCTTCCAACTGCAAATGCTGCATGATACTAAGCTTACAGGTAATAGAACATCAGGAGACCTGCATTATTTTGCACGTTTAAAGGATGCCTATGACTTTCTGCATGTATATCTTATTTACTAGAATGTCTTTTTTATTGTTATATTAATCCCTCTACTCTGGGAACAGCTTAATTTTGAGTGTGTTAAAGTATCAAGCATTTGTAGTGTAAAGAGCAGGTTGAAAGAAAACAACATTAGTCCAAATTTCATAGCAAAAACCCCAACTTGCTTGGTAGACAATTCTTTTAAAGGAAGATAAACTCAAAAATTGCATTGCCATGAAGTGGTTGTTCACTTCAGGGAAATACAGCCTTATCTTCCTATGCAAAACTAAAGAAAAAATAAGACCAACTTTAAAAAGAAAATCTAATACACAGTGTGGTACTGCAGTGCTGAGTTCTCAAGTAGGTCTAAGCAAAATTTTCAAGGTGCTTTATCTCAGATGTACACGAAAACAACCTACTTACAAACTAGAATGTGACTGCTGTGATTCTAATGCTGCATTGCTGTTTCTCCTTGTAGTACTGTGCTAGCTACTGCTACACTCTGATTTGCTCTCTATCAGCTGCACTAGGTTTTTGTCATGAGCTGCAGAAATTCTTACTTCCTTTGCTCTCAGCTTTCCTTATGACAATACTGATTGTTAAGCTTATTTCAAATTTACCTTCTAATGCTGTAAAGACAAAGCTTACTTTTTACTGTAACCCAAATCAACTTCTGAGATACAAATTAAGCAACCATAAGCTGAATCTGACAGCCCTTAGAAGTCAAACCCATACTGCACATCAAATAATTTAACTACCATTCCAAACTAAGACACACAGAATCTTATGAAACAAGGTTAAACTTGAGGTTTGTTTCTCTGAGGGTTTGTGGTGGGGCTTTGTGGGGTGTTTTTAGTTATCGTAAGTATTTCAAGTGTGGACAAAATTTTGACTGAAGCAGGTGAGTGCCAATTTCAAAAAATGAGAAAAGCTGCTTGTAGAAGTATTGAAGAGGTATTAGTTTTCTATGTGACCTTCGGCCTAAAAACCCAAATCCTGTCACAGCAGTTAAAGGCTGTTTTCTTAATTCAATGTCATCATCCTTACGATAAGCAGGATCACTGGTGGCATGTGTTATTTTTTATTTTAGATCACTTTGAGCTACAACAGAAATAAGTATAAAACTGAGTGTGCAGAATACTGGATAGGATGAAAAAAGCATGGAAATGGGACTGAAGAGAGTAGGAAAATAAATTTTATAACTGACATATTAGACAAGTCTGTACTTCCCTTCAGGACACCAGAAGCAAACCGTACACCAGCACGGAAATCTGCTAGAAGACCTGGGAGGAAGCTCAAGTTTTCACAGTGGAATACAACTATGAATTCCAAGAAAACATGTTGCAGAGCTACCAGCAATTCAACTCTCCACTCAGACTTGGTCACACAGAATGAACAGCAAGAGGCTGCAAAAATCTGGAAAAGCACTTCTCATGTCCATGCCATCCCTGAACAATGAACTAAAACCGGCTTTAAGCCACTGTGCAGGTAAATTGCATTGTAAAGTTCAGTCAGAATACTAAGTTTATTTTCTAACAAAAGTTAGTCATAATATTGTTCTACCAAAGAATTTTCAGGCTGAGTTTTATCTAATGACAGCCAACAGAAAGCAGCAAAATACTTCTCAGGTTCATCTGACAGGTAGTCAAGCAACTCCGTGTGTACCTGCTCAGAGTACATACTTCTTTATGTACCCATATGAACATACAATGCTATGGAATGTAAAGAAGTATGTATTTTTGGCAGGCACAAAACCACCAGTAAGAGGAAACTAAACAGCTGTTGGAAGAAACAGGTTTCCCTCACATTTGAATGACATTCATGTGACAAATTAGCTTGCTAAGGGTCAGCTGGTATTGCCAAAATAACTCATACCTGTAACAAATCACAAAACATCAAATTAAGTGACTATAAAAGTGGGTAGGATGAATTGTTAACAGCAGATAAGCAGAACATTAGCTGTAAATAAAGAAGTCAAAACAAGGCTGGAAATGAACCCTCAGAACGCACTGATTAAGGCTGCAGCATAGCTGCAAAATTTATCATTACTAGTACTCCTCATTCAATAGATTATAAACTAATCTTGAAAGCCTGATTATCGAAATGTATCTCATTAAAACCCAAGCCATTGTTCTTTTAATCACAGCCAGTTCTGTGTACTTAAGATGGTAGCAGTTAAATTTACATATACTATAGAATATTTAATCTACAGGTTGCAACTAAGGCAAGTAGAAACAGCTAAGAAATTAAGACTTCAATTTAAAGAAAAGGATAGCCAATAATCGAGTAGGGTAACTTCTGCAATTTAATATGATACTTAAGTTAGAATTTTCTCCAAATCAGCACTTACTATGCTCACTGAGCTCTTCACTACAAAGTGCAGTGTCAGGTTTATGCACAGAAAGTGACAATACAGAGATTTCTAGGCCGCAGTTGCTAGTCAGCAGATTAAAGCTATTGACAGATTCCTAAATGAGAACACAAATGACAACTACAACCTAAAAGGTAAGTTACACTAACAACTATTTTCAAATAAGCTGAATTTATTTTAAATCCAAATTTAAGAAACTTAGCAATGAAAATATGACTTTGTAGCATCCAGAATATTGTAAGAACTAAATGAGAAATAGTCTTGCAACAGTTTCAAGTTCTGGAAGTGGTAATAATTAAAATATACCAGCATGTATCATCCCTAAATAAAAACACTCAATATCAAATCCAAGAACAAGGAAAAACAAGAGGAAAGACCCCCTGGCTCATCAGTCCAACTATTCCTATTCATGACAGCAGCCTTTGAAAAGCAGTTATTAAACAGGATATGTCCAGGATACATGGGTACATTTGGCCCAGATTAAAAGATTCTAACTGTACCCCTGTGCTTACTAAAATATCTGAGAGGAAAAAAAAAAAAACACACAACAGGAAAAACGAAAAGAGGCAAGGCATGACTTTCAGATGGCGAATCTTATTTTTAAATACTCTCAGAAAACTAATACTATACATAGCCTGCTATTTTTATTACCTGAAACTACAGAATAATGTATATACAAGAATAAACATCTTATTAGAACCATTTTAAGTAAAATAGTATTTGTTTTAAGGCTACTTCTCTTATGAGCAGCTATTCTGGCATGAGGAATACAGTGTCTTAACATCTAAATTAAAACCTGGTTGATAGTGGGAAATAAATCAAATTGTAGGTAGTAGCTTTCCTAAATGGAGCAATGCTATTGAACTTGATCACGCTCACAGAAGCAATTTTGTATTAGCAACAGCTTTACAGAGGGGTAAATTGCTACGTGCTTATTCCTTTTCCTGAAGGGCTGCTGTCCTCATGACTAACTGATCTGGCTTCCATTATATAATAAGACCAACTTTTTAGCAGTTTAAAATTATTTTGAAAGGGTTTTGGTAACAATTCATTATGTTGTGCTCTTTCTTGTCCTCTTTGTATAACATTGCAATGCTATTCTGAAACAAAATGACAGTTCAGTGTGATACAAAAGTTAAAATTATATGTTGACATTGCTTCCTGCTAGTTCATGTTAGCATATCTCTAAGAATACATATCCAGTCACTCTAAAATGTCACATCCATCACTTAGATCAGCTGTTCAATTTTAACCAAGCACACGTTGAACTTTGGGCATCTGCTGACACAGTTGTAACTCAAACATTTCAACTGTGTGACTGACAGGGATAACAGATGCTGACATTATCAAATGCTACACGGCTTTTTTTTCCATGGCCGTTTTTTGTCCCGATATGGCCAGTACGTGAAACTGTATTGCCATCCAAAAGCGCACTTGAGCAGCTGTATCTGTAAAACAGTTCCTGTATAACTGGTAAAAATAGAAACCAATTTTAAAGCCATCTTAATGCTTAAGTCCAAGTGACACACCTGCTATGTTTCTATTAGGATACATAGTGTTGGGAATATATTTACATAAATCTTCTCACCAGCATCAGACTATGCAACGAACAGATGTAGACTATACTTGACATACTAGTGAACGGCTTGAACTAAGGTTGCCCCCTACTTCCCACTGCAGTCAAAGCTCAAAAAGAATTCAGCGTACAACAAAAACGCTCTGTGAGCATGCAAAAATGTATTAAGGACCTTAACTTGGAAGAAATGAGATGCAACCCCAGATAATTCATTAAAAGACTTATTTTTCTGGCATTAAACATGTTTACATATAAAATCAGGGTTAAAAAAAAAAGCTATCCTGCTATTTTACATAACCATTCCTACAGTGTTAACACTAAGCAGAGTTATAGAATTGAAAACACTTAACATTTATACTTGTGCTAACCAACTACAACATGAAAGCAGCTGCAAAAGGGAACCTGGCAGCAAATGAATGTGGAGGGAGGACAGGGGAGAAACCAAAGCCTTCTTCCCCAGTAAAGTTTAACATAAAGAGGGAAAGGAGCTCTATGAGCAGAAATTCTAATACTACAGCGTCTGTTCGCTACTCTAGAATTTAATCTTTGCAGACAGAAAACCAGTTATAACTACAAATATAATTTGAGATTCATCCACAGATCCTCAAGGAAATAACTGAGGAAGGAACAAACCTGGATACTGTATAGGCCATTCTAGTACGCAGCTTTCCATTCTGCTGCCTCCCAATTAGTGAAGGAATTTGTGTTGACTAGAAACAAGGCGTGTAATACAGAAGCAAGCTACACATCCATTGTGAATTGTTCATGTACTTAAAAATGTGTTACTGCATTATAACCTTCCTGCACTCCAATGCTTTGCTAAAGCTGGTAAAATGGAACCAAATCACCTCTTCAATGGATTTGGTCCCCTTCAACCAGCTGTAGCTATGCATTGATCACTACAAGATTTCTCATATTTTAAAATCGGACACTAAGTCTGCTCAGCAATTACGCAGTCCTCTCTGCAGCTGAGTTCAGTTATTCTAGGCAGCTTGAAGACGGGAGGTAACAAGAGCACAGCACATTCTGTATTCCGAAATTTCAAGGTTGTGTTTGTAAATAAATAGCTACTGGTGGTTTAATATTCTGTCCATATTCAGTGAAAACTGATTCTTACACGTCTACAAAGACAATAGGTCAACAGTGAAATAAACACATTTGCCAATGATTTATTGTCTCTTGCATTTTTCCTCATATCTGCTGCCCTCTGTAGCAGACCTAACAAAAACCACTGATCAAAAGGTAAAGTACTGATAATGTAAGGCAGATCTACGCCTCTTCTCTGCACACTCTCCTCCTCCCTCTTTTAATTGTACAAGGGAGGAAACTCCACAGGGTAGGAACTGTATTTGCCATCTTGTACATGGTGGGCATATTATTTACCATTTAAAGATAATAAATGTGTCACTGACCTCAACAGTTACAAGCTAATCTGACATCTAATTATAGGTCTGCTCATGGAGACTATATTCTTTCTCTAAACCAATCTGAACAAAAGTATTCTTTTAAAGCATTCTCTGACAATACCTTAATAAGAGGTTTTAGGAACATGCTTTTTTTCGCACTTAGCTTGAACTAAGCTTCAACCTACACTTACTGCCAGAACTGAAAATATAAAAGCAAAAAATCACTTTTACTAGTTTACAACATTGTACAACTCTTCAATTACCTCACAACTTGTCTCTTTGTGGACCTCCATGACAACACAGCACATAAACCCCTGAGACACTCATTAAGTAGAGGTGAGAAACCTCACCTCTCAAATAAATCCTTAGTTAAAAATTCCCACTGCCAACCGCTTCAAACCATCTGTGAATTCAAAAACAAGGAGACATCTACTAAATAAGACAACCCTGAGGAAAAAATTACAATTCCATTTTAAACCACAATTTCCTACTTCCTAGTTTATGAACGTAAAGATGATGCATTTCTTGGTATTGGGCAGCAATATATGAAAACTGCACCTTAAATCAAAAAACTAAAATCTCAGGATAAAGTACAGCAGAACTTATTGCTCTGAAGAATTAGTTGTATTCATGTGGAAAGTCAGGTCAGCACTAAAAGCAGCCTCTATTTAAGATGCTAGCTGCAGTGTGAATAAAGCTCTCTTCACGGGATACAATGCAAATCTAAAACTAACTGGGGCAACGGATATAAAATACGCCTACACTTCACAGTCACGTCTTCAGCTCAAAACTCTGAAGTCACAGGTATGCGAAGAGATCAAACATAACCAAGTGTTGATGCTATGGCAAAAATAACCTATCTGTACAGTACTTTCAAATTTTACTCTCCTTTTTTCTGTCTGAAAAATCTCATTAATACTGAAGAGGCAAAGTCTGCCAAGCTTTGAGGTTCACAATACTTTGAAAGAAGTCCAAAATAAATGCACTGTTAGTATGGCTGACTCAAAAACTCATGAACAAAAAGCCATGTATTAAATAAAATCTTAACTTCCACACACGTCATTTAAAATTTATTTTTACTTCTACCTTCCATGCACAAGTTTAAACCTACCTATAGCATAACTGAAAAACATCTATCCTACATTTTGACATCACACCTTAACATGAAAAACAGAAGTTCTGTTTCTGTGCCAAGCGACGAGGCATGAAGAAAAGCAAATTATTAAAAGCAGAAATATTCTACTAACGATAGGATGCTCTCCAAAACAAACTATACCTCAACTTCTGGAAAACACTGCCAAAATGTCATGGAAGATGAAGTGCAGAGAAAAATCTCAGCCATTTGACATAAATTGCTATCTTTCTTATAATATTTATCTAGTATTCACATGTTTAAAATAGAACGTACCTATTTTAATATGAAAAATGAAAAACTTTCAAATGTTTTTCTCAGCACAGTTTGTGAGAGTTTTTTTCTTGGAGATCTACCTTCCTACTGATGGCAAAGGTCAGAACTCAAACAAACAGCAGAATAGGTTTTGCACCAAAAATGAAATGAGTTCCAAATACCTATTTGGTATTAACTGAAAAAGAAAGTCTATAGAAATCTAGTACACTTTGCGGTATCTAAACATTTAACACATGCATTTATTTCATTATCATTAACAAGGAAGATGGAAATGGACTTCATCAATACCTGCATGCATAGTAAGTATTTTAATTTTGTAAGTAGTTACAAACACATGCATATACACTTATATATGTTAACATAAGTTTTTAAATTCTATAAAATGTATTATAAAATAACATCTATGAAATAATATATTTATACATTTGACCTTAAGGGGAATTCAGTGCACTGTATTCCACACAAGGCATCACAACCTGAAGCCACAAAAACTCCAGTTTAGGTGGAAGAAGAAGTCTTAGATTAGGATTAAGTAAAGTTTCAAGCAGAACATATTATGTACTGCTCGTGACCCATACCAGCTACAAGCTAAAGTTCAGGGGGTTATTTTTAACAGTGTTTTAAATAGCTTGTGCTCAGTGTATTTAACAGATTAAGTAATATCCATTGTTCTATACAAGATTAGAAAAAAGAAAGTGGCAAATACCGTACCTTTAGTTTCATTCAGAAATATGCCAGTGGTAGAACTACAGAATTAACAATGAAATAAATTATAATAATGATCTGGGTGGGGAAGAAATAGAAGTTTTTCAAAATAGATTCCTTTTGGTTTCATTTTCATTACTTTCCTCCCAGGCAGGTGTGAAAAATATCTAATGCTGTGACCAAATGAAACTACTACTACTTCTGTGATGGAGACAACATTCTCTCTTTTTACATGCTTCAGGAGTCCAATATAACTGCATCCAAAAAAGTACATATCTAAGCTTTAGATATCTAACTGTTTCAGAGAAAAGTGAAAACCCATATATGAAGGGAACCTAAACAGGGTTCGAATTACCAATACTGGAAATATTTTCCTATTCTTCCAACAAAAACTTTTGTAAAGAAGAGAGGATTCTGGGAAAAACTGCACTATGCTTCACATTCTACCAACCAGCTGACTGGTTTACAAAATTGTACAACAGTCAAACTGATCCAGTCTGAATTACAATTTGGATCTCCCCATCAAAGAAAAAGTCTGCTGCTCCTAAAACACTGCCCCACAGAAACTTGTAGGAAAATGGTACTCATGAGTAATGCTGATATATAAATACAGAGAGTTCATGTGAAGTTACAAAGTCACACTTGAAAGAATCGTCTTCTGAATGCCAAAAATAAGCTCCCTTCACTAGGTCCTTGACATGTTCTTCTACAGACCTTTTATGAGCACTGCAGAAAACGGTAAACACATTTATTGCTTCTATCAGCACTTCCAACTACTACTTTTACTTTGTGAAGTATGATTACATTCCATATCCATATATAAATACTTAAGTTTACTGTTTAATTACCAGTCTTGATAGCTATGTTCTAAGGGACTAATCCAGATTTTACTCGCATGTATTAGTATATAGCCTTATTTGCCCAACTTCACTCAACTGAAAAGTAGAATTTAGTAGTAAAGTTAAGCAAGTAACACACGCATTTCTTATTTTGTGTAAACTATACTGAAATCTCCACCACCATATGATAAACCATTACTGAATGACAGCTCTGAAGAATACCATTTATCCACAACGTAATTAGCAACCAGCAATACATAAAATTTTCCATTAAGTTCTATCCATGCCAGATAGTTTTTGAAAACTCTTAACTGAAGATTCAATGTAGGTATATTAGTGTGCAGCCAGCATAAAACAAATTCTGCCTTAAAACTAGCTTATCTAAATTGGAGAGACATCAATTTGATAGGGGGACCACTCAGTGGATAAAGAACTAGCTGGATGGCCGCACGCAAAGAGTTGTGGTCAATGGCTCAATGTCCAGCTGGAGACCATTAATGAGTGGTGTCCCTCAGGGATCAGTGTTGGGACCGGTCTTGTTCAACATCTTTGTCGGTGACATAAACAACGGGATTGAGTGCGCCCTCAGCAAGTTTGCCAATGACACCAAGCTGTGTGGTTCGCTTGATACACTGGAGGGAAGGAATGCCATCCAGAGGGACCTCGACATGCTTGTGAGGTGGGCTGATGCCAATCTTATGAAGTTTAACCATGCCAAGTGCAAGGTCCTACACCTGGATAGGAGCAATCCTAGGCACAGCTACAGGTTGGGTAGAGAAGAGATTCAGAGCAGCTGTGCGGAGAAGGACTTGGGGGTGTTGGTTGATGAGAAAATGAGCATGAGCCGGCTTCAGTGCGTGCTCGCAGCCCAGAAAGCCAATCGTATCCTGGGCTGCATCAAAAGAAGCGTGACCAGCAGGTCAAAGGAGGTGATCCTGCCCCTCTGCTCTGCTCTCATGAGACCTCACTTGGAATACAGTGTGCAGTTCTGGTGTCCTCAACATAGAAAGGACATGGAACTGTTGGACCAAGTCCAGAGGAGGGCCACGAGGATGATCAGGGTACTGGAGCACCTCCCTATGAAGACAGGCTGAGAAAGTTGGGGCTGTTCAGCCTGGAGAAGGCTGCGTGGAGATCTCATAACAGCCTTCCAGTACATGAAGGGGGCCTATAAGGATGCTGGGCAGGGACTCTTCATTAGGGACTGTAGTGACAGAATAAGGGGTAACGGGTTCAAACTTAAACAGGGGAAGTTTAGATTGGATATAAGGAAGAAGTTCTTTACTTTAAGGGTGGTGAGGCACTGGAATGGGTTGCTCAGGGAAGTTGTGAATGCTCCATCCCTGGCCATGTTCAAGGCCAGGTTGGACAAAGCCCTGGGTGACATGGTTTAATGTGAGGTGTCCCTGCTCATGACAGGGGGGTTGGAACTAGACGGTCTTAAGGTCCTTTCCAACCCTATTCTGTGATTCTATGATTCTATATGAGCTGCTCTATAAAAGCTGAAATAAGAAATGCCTTCTATCCACACTTCTAAGATAACAAAATTAAGGGCTTCTTATACTGATAAATATAACTTAACAATCCTAACATCACTTTATAACTACATAGTATCTTTAATAATTATTCAAAGTAAGTATTCCTTAAAAACTTAAACCCCTTTCCCAATTCCAATATTCAAGAAGGGAAACATTTTTTACAAATCTTATCTTAAGATCCCATCTTCAGACCTTACTTAATAACCTACTTATCAGAACACTAGCATTTACAATACCACAAAAAATTCCCAATTTGGAGTTACCTAAATGCAGCATTAAACTGAACTAATAGTTTAATTCTAATAATGGCTTGCTAAGTATTAGAAAAAATACGTAACTAAACAGCTTCAAAATTTAACAAAAATAATTACATGCAAGTTTAAGGATCTTTTGAAAGAATATCCCAATTCTACCCTCTCATGCACTTGTTTTCCTTTACAAATGATAAAATGATCTTTAAAAACGTATCTTTACCTTGGGTTTCCTCTTAGTGCAGCGTGGTGAAGAGCATTAAACCCATTGTTGTTGGTGATAGTAACATCTGCTCCAGCTTCTAACAGTACTGCAAGGATGTCATCACGCTTCTTACTTATAGCGTCGTGAAGTGGAGTGTCACCTTCAGAATCCTAAAACCAGGAACAGTTTACATCAGTTTCTGCATGCATCCACACTGAAGAAAAGAGATGCTTAAATATCACTAAGAAAACTGACTACATAAACACAAAACAGCTCTTCAGACCCAAAAGTGTAGCTATACTGCAGAGTTCAGAGCAAGTTTGCTCTGGTTTTGCAAGTGCTTCAGTGGGTAATCCTACTGAAGGCTCCAGCATTCTATGATTATACTATGACCAGAACTCAAACTCAGAGCTCAAGCATGCCTTGCATCTCACAGTACTGAAGACACTCGTGCAAACACCAACTTCTCTGTGCTTCACATCCAGACGGAGTTGAAGCCCATAGTACCATTTATGAGTTACAGGACAGCAACAAAAGCTAACACAGAGAGGAAACTAGTCCATCAGAAAGAGGCAAGGAATTTTGAGTAATGAACACTAAGACTGAGCCAGCAATTAACTGTGTAAAAGACAACACCAAAAATACGGCGTGAAACAAAAGCATAAGCAGATCACAATAAAAAATGCAGTCCAAGTAATAAACTTAGGCACATCTTTTGTTTTATACAATCATAGACTCTGAAGCAAATAATTTCCTATGAAGCAAAGGCTAATGTCAAAAGCAATCTTAAGCTTCTAAACTTGTTATGGGTAATATCAGATTACATTACACAAGGTACATGAAAATATTTCAGTGCATAATTGAATAGGCAAAGAATTTATATTTTTAGCTTGATGTTTTATTTTTCAAATATTCCAAATAAAGGAAAAATACTTCCTACTCCTAAAAGTATTTTGTACATTACTTATTCAAGGACTCAAATGGCTGGACTGAAAAAGAATGCTCTAAACTAACAGTGAGAAAACACATCCATTTAAGCTTATTTGCTGCTATATAGGCAAACCCTCCAGATTTATGCTTTCAGTAAAATTCTAACACCATATAAGTCAGGAAGTCTTTTGTCACTGACAGTGACTCAACTGCAAACTGAATAACACAGAAACTGAACATTCTAGCAACACGCTAATATGGAAACAGCTTTTATAGAGAGAATGAAAAACTGCCAGAATATGAAGGCACTCAAACCTGTGTGAACCAGTTTGCCAAAACTAAATTATGTAACTTTTATTAGGTTTAATTGATCTTATCTTCTGAATTTACTGTTTACAGGCTAATGTATGTTCCTGTTTACACAGTGAATTGGCTTGAGTAGTAGACTGCTGGCCAGCTCAATTCTAGTCATGCCTCAGTCCAACTCCCTTGCACTGTCATCCACCAAAACAGTCACCTACTCACATTTGCACATCAAAGTTCCTCAGTACACACAGTGGATCCAGAAGTTAATTTTCAATGACAACTGTATTTTCCAGATGGAGTTTCATAGTACCATTCTACTGAATTTTTCAATGAAAAATGACTTCCATAATTTAAAGTCAGGCACATCCACTTTGGCTACTCATATATCATCACATGATATACAGTCACCCTTTATTGGGCTCAACACATCAGACTTATATATCTACTGTTCAACAATTACCAAATAGGGTCTGAACGGACACTAGCTGGCTAACAACCTCAACAAGATCAAGACAGTACCTACAAAGCCAGGCGGAAGCACATAAAAAACCCAACTGCTATATTTACTAATGTCAAGTAAGCTTGCTCATGTTTTTTATTTGGATACACAGCTTCAAAAAAATCACTGATTATTGACATGGCAAAATAAGGAGGTAAGTAAGTTATTACTGTGTATCTTGATTTGCCCATACAATACAGCTTTTTCCTTCTGTTGCAAACCTCTTCAAACTTAATCATTCTGATTTATTTTAGTAATGCACTGCACGTGGCTGCATTCAGCTCATGCAGAATGTGGATGCCTGCTTATGTGATGGCAGGCTTCTACTCCATCTTCTCAACAGGACATTGCACCCAGATGTTACAGCTTCCGCCACATTCATTATAGATGAAATTGCCTGTGAATTATTGTGCTTGAGGCCCTATGCATGAAGTCTTTTTAGACAAAAGGCTGAACAAGTGAAAAAGAATCTAGCTAAATAGTTAATATTAATTCTGGGAGAAAAAAAAAAAAAAAAAAGATTTATTTTAATAAAACAGTATCAAGTATCAACAGCCAAAAAATTTAAAGCTGTAGCTTGCAGAAGGAACAAATAGCTGTGGATTAAACAGAGGAGGAATTAATCTGGAGAGAAAGTTAACAGTTACAGATAACTACAGTCTGTGAAAATACCAGTTACCATGAACTGGCTAGAATAAATCAGGTGCCTGTGTAGCTGTCAAGAAAACATTTAACAGCATTTTATTACAGCTGATCATATATGTTGGGATGGAGTTTGGGACAGATTAACTTCACCAGATTCGTTCCTTTCAATCCCATTTTCCAGAATTCTCCTGTCACCTACACACAGCAAGTCATAAAATTCAACACCCAAAAAGTGAATCTACATTAATATTTACTTTACCTGGAGACTAGGATGGCAGCCAAAGTCCAGTAAAGTCTTCACAACTTGCAGATGACCTTTGTTGACTGCAATATGAAGTGGGGTCTGCCTGCGTTTGTTGCGAGCATTCAAATCTGCACTGCCTCGGTGCAAAACCTCTATCACAGCACCCTCATCACCAAAGGCTGCATGATGGACAGCCCTGTCTCCATCTTTGTCCTGAAGTGGAAACACTAATTTTACTCAGTATATTCCACATCTCCTTTACATTTAAACAAGAAGAATAATTATCTGTCTTAAGACTTACATTCAGATACAAATCTAAATATTAAAAGCACTATATTTCTATACATGCCAATAAAATAATATTGGCAGTACTGTCAACATAATAACTGATACCCATTAACATCTGCAGACTAGAAGGCTATTTTTACTATGTAGTATCTATATCAGGCTTTTTGAGCTCTGTCAAGTAACACTGTTTCCTGACTAAACAGAGGCCCGTTGTACACTACATTAAACTGTCAGAGACATAAGCACAGATAAGAATATGTGGGCATCCCCAGGAAATGGCATCATGAATGTATATACTCTCCAGCAATGACTGTAAGTGTAAATATATGCAACTTAGCTATAAAGGAGGAAAAGTAAGGATTTTTATCCACTGCTTCCACACAACAGACCACAATAGTGAAGTAAACTGACTAAATTTTTGTTCTCTGCCAATGGAATGACTCTGCTGGGTCTTAGTATCACTGCTTTATAAGCAGCTGACATTTTTTAAAGCATGAAACAGATAATCATTAACCTAATATGATTAATAGGATAGCAATTAATGCAATTACATAATTAAGTAGGAATACCGTGTTCACTTAACTCAAAGTTACACGAAAAGGCTTGAAAACTCAAAATCCCTGAAAATTTTTTAATCCTAATGTTATACTTCTGAAGCCTGAGCAAACATGAAAAAACTGTTAACAATTCTACTGCTAGCAGATTATTAGGTGTTTTATATTGAAGCTGTTTAAGCAGCGCTTCTACTTCCCTCTCTTAACACTTCTAACCCTTCTTCGCGCCAAAGAAACCATCAGTCCACCACTTTATTAACATAGCATCTTTGATCCTATAGTACAGATAAAAAGCAGCTCAGCCTTGTTTATAACAGTATATGCTATGTACTGCAGCGAAAGCACTATTTCTAAAACAAAGCTACCTCACAGATATCAGACCACAGCAAACGCACATTGTCAAGATGGTTTATGTTTGATGCAATTTCACAGAAAATCTTTATAAAGTAACGGCACATCTGTGAATATGGAAATAATTTTATTTCAAAGAATCTGAAAATGAATTGTTTCATTAATGTTTTAACTTTGGTATATCAAATACAATAGAACACTAAATGCCCTAGCATGTAAAGTTATTTTTCTGTTCTGCAAACAATGACTGGGTACACTATTAACTTCTAAGCATTCTGTTAGGCTTCAACTTATATTCTTAATACAAGAAATTTGACAGATCCTTCTTGTGCTTCATAGAACAAGCAGAAGCTGCAATATCAGTGCATTCTGAGTAAGTGAAGGCAAAATCAAAAACGCAAGTATCACAGTATACTGATAATTTTCTCACAAACAACAGTTCTAAAACACCTAAACAAAAGAAATCCTTTCATTTTCAGAGAAGTTTAAAAAACCAAACCAAAACACAACCTGAAAAAATGAAGTAGACTTGGCAATTCCTACGCAAAGATACTGTTGTTACTTTTTACTTGAACTTGCTTTAGTTAAAAACGGAAAACTTTCTCCTAATTGAAAAGTGTACACAAAAAGAACGGCAAGTAACTGAAGTTGGAGGTACAGCATCTGACATCTTTTTCTCTGAATGCACAGGCAGTGTGCTAGCCTATTGCATTCCACTGTTGAAATAAAGGCAAGAAGGGTGCTCATCTACTACAGTCATATACTAGCTCACACAGCTCTTTTATGTTAGCATTATATTTCACTTAGAGGTGCTAAAGAATTAAATATTGACCCTGTGTAATACTGTTAACAGGAGGCTAATTTGAGAACATAACCACAGTACGAAAATTAGTTTTTCCACTCACTCTGACTTAAGAGAAGGTAACTGCAATAGAATTGTTACTTCTGTATGTAGCAAAGTTTAAAACTTAACAACACACAAACTGTATTTTGAAAAATTTAGGTTACCTCTGCTTCTACATCCACATTCTGTTTCAGAAGCAACTTCAAAATGTCAACATGGCCATTCTGACTAGCAGCTTGCATAGCTGTGTGTCCAGCACATTGGCCGTTCACCTGGAAGCATATCAATACCTTGAGATAAGTTGCAAGATACACACGCCTATGAGACACTTTAGAAGTATATATGCAAGTGTATTAGAAAATTTAAAGCAACTGCATGCATATGAAAGTATCAAACAATTTTTAGACAGCTGCCTTTCTAGCATATATACATGATCTCCTAGGTCTTCTCTATTTCTACAGCATTAGCTAGATTGAAGGAAAGGAGCAAGAAATTGATTTATTTCAAACATTAAGACCTTAACAATAGCTGGATTAGAAACTTTGTCTTTGGGCTACTGTAAAGGCAAGATTTTGAGAACAGGTCTCAGAATGATACCAGTCCTCTGCTCAACAGTAATTTATGGCAACAATAGGAGTCAGCCTGAATTTTGTATAATCTTGAGCTACAAATCAATCCTCAGAACTGAAGGGAGGTTACTCTCTTATCTGCAAGAATTACTACTGCTCTAGTGAGAACACATCTGATTGTGATTTTCCCTGAACCTGTAATTCTTAAGCATTTTCTTTCTGACTTGTCAGTATTAGTGACTAGACAAGTTGGTAAAAGAAATCTGACAGAACAGGTTAGCTGATCTACCTTGTGAGTTAAAAACAAAACAAATCCCACCACAAGAGCCAAAAAATTCCCCAAAGCTACCACTTTCCCCTTCCAATCCCCTGGAAACAAAAGAAGTTGAAGACCCTTCACTAATTGTGAGCATTTGCTTGTCTGCTCCAACTCTGGCAGACAGAGGCTGGAAGGTATTTTAATTCACAGCAGACAACAGAACACAGAATCTGCCGAAAAAGGGTGTAAAACACTACTTTCACACACTCCATAGACACTTCACAGGACAACAAATGGGAGAAGAGGCACTGGAAACAGCTGTAGAACTTCTATACAGATACACTGGCAGGGATATCTAGGACAACTTCACTTCCTTTAGTATTACAGGTCCCCAGAACAGGTCCTCCCAAAACACAACACTCACATCTACATCTGGTCTCTTCAGCAAGTCTTCCACTTTAGCAACATCTCCATTGGCAGCAGCTTTAACCAATTCTTCATTGAGATCACCAGATTCTTGGGTTTCAAATAATTTCTTCAATAACTGGGACAATCTCTCTGTAATTATTAAACAAAGAATAACAATTCTAATCACAAAGTAACAGAAAAATAACAACTAAACCTGTCATGTTTCTAAAGGCATGTACGTACTAACACACAAACCACCATGAAATGGCAGCTGTAAGTTACTATTCAGTTCTAAGCGCTGCATTCCAATACCCTTTAGACAGCAAAAACTGTCACACTAGACACTTCAAAGTTGACTGAACCACAAATAGCTTGTCTACCACAAAATAGATAAGGGTAGGGACAAGGTAAAAAAACTTGAATTTACATATTGATATGAGGCTTTTTAGTCTTCTACAGTATATCCTGCCCTCTAATTTGAAGCACTACGTCATATTAGTCTTCCGGCTAGCTCTTTGGCCACTGTGACTTTGCCTTCACTGCAGAAAACTCTGTATATATGCCTCCCTAAGAAAAAGTCTAGAAAACTATGTAGAAAGGTTTCTTGGCATTAAAGCAAGTACGTGAAAAGGAAAAAAAAACTAGCTATGACCAAAAAAGAGGAAAAGCATTCTAGTTTAACTGACCTGTGAAACAGCCAACAGAATATAAAACACATTGCATAGTCTTTCTGCCTTGTTATTAGATAAATGAGAACAGGTTAAACAGAATTAAAGCGTGATTACATAAACACAAACAAAAAAGTTCCACTGCAATTGGTCAAAGGATGTCTGACTAAATTTTAAGACAAAAATTTAAAGGAAAAATTATTACCCTAAGTAAATGCTTGCAACAGATCCCTCGCTTATGCTTGCTATCCCATACCACCTATTAAACAAAGGGTCTGCTTGCTACAGCCAGCAACACTCTCTTCATGCCTCAGTCTCTATTCTAGTCTCATGAAGCCAATCATTTCAATGTTAAAGTTCTTGGAGACCTTCAAAGACATACCTGCGCTGTGGCTAAACAGAAACTCAACTTTAGTTTGGAGTGTTCACATCTTATCACAGTAACAACAACCAACATCTCCATATCAACTGCAAGCTTTTTCTTTTATCTTTCTCAAAGGCATAACATAAATTAGCCAAACTCCAAGTCTGAGTATTATTAACCTTGTATACAAACTATTTGCTGGCACTTACTATTTTTTAAGACAAATACTTGATTATTCTTCAAACTTACCACCAGATGCATTACTTATAGCGGATCCTGCTGATGCCACCTTTGAGACAGCTGCTGGATTGTAAGTCCAAGAAGTCCCACAGACCTCTACCTTTAAGTCGCTGTCTGAATAAATCTGCTGGACGCGACCAACTTTACCTAAAGTCTGCATGAAAGAAAACATCAAATGCAAATAATATTAAAAATAAAATATTTAGAAATCTGAATGTTTTATAAGTCACAAGTTTTATGAAGTTATGAAGTTTAACAGTACAGTCACTAATACCTTTAGCTAAATTTCATCAGGCTAAGCAGATTACTACATCTGAGCAAGCATGTAGTTACCACCATGTTTGATGAAATACACTTTCTCTTAGAGGAAAATCAATCTGACCTTCATAACTTTCAGGTATTATTACAAATAATAATTAGAAATATTATATAAGTTCTACCATTTTATGAGTCAAAACATACAACTACTTACAGGAAGCATTGCTTCAGCCCACTCTCCATGACCCCTCTGAAGAAGCTTGATTCGCTCTAAATCATAGCATACTTGAACAAGGTCACCCACTTGAAACTGAGAGGTACCTCCTTCCGCACCCTGAGCAGCATCTCCACTTCGGACAACATTGGCTTTGGTGAGAACAGCTGGATTAAATGTCCACCTAGACAATGAAACATTTAAAATACATTTGAAACAAGCAAAGTTAAATATGTGTTTAAAAAGTATCTGTTGGACAAGAATCTGCTTGTATGCTTTCAAGTTTTCTAAAACTGGATACTATGGCACAGTTGTCCTTAACTGGTTTTGTCCAGAAAATTGTTTGCGGCTCATTAGTTGAGTATTTCCAAGGTAATCTTCAGAGATTTACATTTGTAAAAGCAACAAACATCCTGCCTAAGTGGAAGCAAGCCAACAGCAATGTAATAGTCCTGCAAGCAGCTACACAATTTATTTTTCCAGGGAGAGAAGGAGACAATTCTAGTTGACGAGGTAAAGATTCAAGCTGCCCCACAAAGAACTGGATTGTCAGGAAACAACATGGAATTTTGCCTCCTCCCCCCTAGGTCAAAAGCTGCAACATTTAGTTATAAAAATACTCTTCAATTAAATGGTCTAGAGGCACTTCAATTTTTAACCAAGCTACCCTAATTTGTACTCTAAATTTTACTGGTTTAGAGGAATTTAGCTGATTTTACGCTGAGTTATATTCCAATATATAATATATGGTGATGTCTCCTTTATGTGCCATTTGGTCTGGGGTTGACTTCCATTCAGTTATCTGATCTAGTTGAGAAGCACCAGATAATCTCCACGAAGGACAGTCAGGGAGGAAGCCAAAAGACAGAGCAGCTTCTCTCACTGGCTCTGCAGTTATGACTTTCAGAAGAAAAGCCACTTGCATCCCATCTCTTTCTGCTCGTGTTATCTGGGAAAACAGCTTTAGTTTCCACTACTTTGCAAAATTTTCACCATGTGAGAGAGGCAACAAGCTTCTTTTTCCTACTAAAAGTAAGTCTTCCTTATACATTGTTGAAGGAATATAAAAATTCTCAAGGAAGTCTGAACAGACACAAAAGGGGAACAGAACACTTCTGGTCTCAAGTGATCACTCACAAGTGCTGAAGGAAAAGAAAGTTTGTGAGAATCAATGATGAAGGCTACATAACAAACCTGTTGCCACTTGGATATTGTACTACAATGTCATGATCCTCATCAATGCCACAAACTGTTCCAGTTGTTGTTAAAGTTTCAAACATGCCATCAGTCCACCCTCCATGGCCATGCTGCAAGGACTGTACAATTTCCAAGTCCAGGTCAATGTTTACAAGGTCACCTATTTGCAACCCACCAGGGTTTCTGTTACCATTCTGCTCACCTGAAACAGAATAAGTAGGAAATGTTTACAAGACCACACTAATTTTTCATGCAATTAAAAGAACAGAAGTTAATTTCTGAGACTCAGTGTTTGCAACTGTAGTGGCCAATAGGTAAAAGGAAGTGAACAGGTAAAAAAAGAACTCTGAACCTGTAACTGTGGAAATACGTGTTTCTTGCCACATTTTCAATGCAAACAGCAGTGACACTGGCAAATGCTAAATACCTGTGAGAGGCTCCACTTTGGGCTCTTACTGGTATGGCAGTAGTTATCACATAGCATTAGACATCTAGATACATAAAAGGTCTGATAATTTTGAGAGTGTCATATACAAAGTGCTACCTATCAGCCACTCAGAGGCTGAAAGATAAGCAGAAGGTCCACAGAAAGAGGTTCTGAATTGGTCCGGTCCTTGAATTTGGAGAAAGCACTGGTAAAATAACACCTCCAAAATTACCAACAATGACTATAAACAATGCCCGGCCCCCCCCCCGATTTACAATTAAAGCGTTCTTGGAAAATGCCTGCTTTCAAAAGATGTGCCATACCAAAAGTCATTAGCTGGAGGGAAACTGCATACACTGACACATACTAAGCTGGGTTAACTGATGAGAGAACACATCTGCGGACTTCCTCACTGCCAGAAACAGAGGATGGTATCTGACGCCATCCACAGAACAGTGAAGAGTATGACAACTCCTGAAATCACAGCTTCAGTTCAATGGCAGCATCAGTGGCAAATGACAGGAAGAGCAGAGTTCAGGCAGTAATATTGCCGTCTCTAAGCAGCAGAGGGGTGGGGTGTTTCGTAGAACGGTTTGGGCGGAAAGGGACCTTAGAGCTCATCCAGTTCCAATCCCCTGCCATGGTCAGGGACACCTTCCACTAGAACCGGTTGCTCCAAGCCTCATCCAACCTGGCCTTGAACACTGCCAGGGATGGGGTAGCCACAGCTTCTCTGGGCAACCTATGCCAGCGCCTCAGCACCCTCCCAGTAAAGAATTTGTTTTTCCTATTCCAAGCAGGAGGTAATAAAGAAAAAGAGCCCCTGCAACGTAATAATGCTGAAGTACAAATATCCTGACACAGAGGAAAAAAACGCAACACTATTTGGAGGGTGACTAATTCCGGAGCCTGAAAGTTTCACCAGATGTCGGCAGCACTAGTTGCAGTGCTAAAAATCTCTAGGTTACAGAATGGCAAAAAAGAGAATCTGATACTACTGAAAAAGAAACTGCTGAGAAAGAAAACATGGCCACGAATAAATAAATCCTCATGTTCAACAGACTTTGACTTCTATGACCGCCCAGTGACTTCTTCCTGTTCTGGTCTTAGTTTAAAGGACATATAGACAGAATGGTATTTTCAGTTTGCACCCTTGACTTTCACAGTAACACAGACATAACACAGAAAACAGCTACTTCTGCAGAGAACAAAGTCAGAGATTAATTATTCAGAAAAGCTATCGATATGGAACTCACTAGATATAAAACTTAGACAGCAAACATCCCACACACAGCTTTGATGAGACAGGGAAGTCTCAGAAAGTAAGAGATATAAACCAGCAAAGAACTATAGAAGACCCCACTACATCCTACTCCGTATTAGTTAGGCCCCAGCTGGAGTATTATTTGCACTCTACTTCAAATATCACAGAGCTTCAAAAATACCTTCTAGGTTATTAAGGCAAGCATACATTTAAGTTCACAGCATGAACATATCTCTGAACTACGTTCAGAAGACAAATAAAAGGGACACATGTTCTAACAAAGAGTAAGACTGAGAAGATGGAGAATAACATGGCAAGAATGATGAACTGAGCTCATCATCATCCATTAAGAGCAACTTAATATAGTGGAAGGGGAAGAATTTAACAAAGAATAGTCTCCTGCTACCTTTATTGATTAATATTCATGTATTCAAATATGGTACCACCCTAAAAGTAAGCTACGTGCAGAAAACACAGACCTGTATTTTTAAAGCAAGAATCAAAATGAATAAAGTATCTCTGAATACTTAAAGAGTCTTCTAAGAATGCACAGCTGTGCTTCTTCAGAAATACGGTGAAACTGTGACAAAATTTATTACCTAGTCAACACTTAACAGCTCCCTTGCCATCCCACTTGGCACTGATATCAAATACTTTTAGAAAAGCATTACAATTTATCATTAATGCAGGGAAATGCTACCATTTACATTTCACTAGTAAGTGACATTCACACTTTCACGTGACATTTGAAAAAGAAAGAAATCCAGACTAAGTATAATTAACACACAGCAAGATAAGTTGGCTTTATCTTCCACTCACCTAACACAGGACAATGGTCCCTGTAGAAAGAGCCTCCTTTTGCATCTTGGACACATTTCAGATCAGACTACGGAGAGAGATTGAGACAACTTTAGTCCTCACTGACTCAGTCTCCAGGTTAACGTAAGTCAATTAAACTAGAATTTAAACATACTCAATTAAGAAAAACTGAAAATTATTTGTACAAAAAACTATGTCCCATGAATTCACTAGTGATGCATATAATCTCAAATACTTTCCAATCTATCAGCTTTAATATTCTCAAGATTTTTAATAACCTTTACCAGTATAAAAGGCTAGAAAGGATGAGACATTTTTAACCCAAAGGCAGGTATTAAACCAACACAAAGCTCCTTTGTATTGTTCTATGAAGTTCTAAAATGTCTGAGAATACAAGCAAGGAATCAGAAAAAACAACAACAAAAAAAATCCCCACAAGCAACTATCTGCAGTTAGTGCCCGAGGCCACAGCCTTTCCTGTACTTATCATTTAATGCCTGCCAGTGCTGCCCCCTCTCCCAAACCTTTTTGACAGATACATGCTTAACTTTGAGAAGAAAACCTGGCACCCAGATTCTACAAAATGAAGAATTTCCAAATAAGAATACACAAACCACAAGGATATTACATTTAAAAAAAACCTCAAACAACATGCTGAGCTAATCATGATCTCTTTAAAGAGAAGGGTTCTAAAGCTCACCCTTTCACTTTATCAGAGAAACAGGCGTTTCAAGTGTGATAACCAGCTATTCATAAAGTTAGCAGAGTTACTATAATTCTCTTTTCCTCTATTTTTTTCCCCTCCTGTGCAATACTTCAAGCCAAATGGCTACCATCTGTTATTGCTCCTTATGGAACAATTCTCACTAAACTAAGGGCATTTCGTATGTCTGATGAGTTGGAAAGGAGATGGGAAACTGTTTGCAAAATGTGTCATAGTCGTCTATGGGATGGGGGAGGGAACAGAGGACAGGTGGTGGTTATGATATGATCAACCAGAACCAAACAAATACTTTAACAATCATTTTTTTCCCACACCCAGACTTATTGTCAGACTGTGTTCCTGCAAAAGGATTAAAATTAAAACTCTCAAGTGCTACAAATCATCAAGACACTGCTGAACACAATATGACTCTCAGTGACCTCTAACTGCTAAGCAGCCAGAAACAATACAAAACTCAGTGCTCATCCTGATCTATAAAGAACGTACCCCCACAGTCTGAAAAAGTGATGAAAACAGCCGGACGACAATAACGAGATTTAGCCGCTCTTCAAACCCTGAGACATGAGAGAAAGTCTGCTCAGCCCAGCAGCAGCAGGCCGGCGACAAAATGCTGCCACCCGGTGGGCAGGTGCCGGGCTTAACTCGGTCAACACAAAGGGGCTGCGCTGATCGTCCCAGATGGCAGCCTCATTCATTCCTCCAGACCAACAGAGATTTAATGTGCCCGGGAGTACTTGGTCTCACCCACTGAATACAAACTCTTCGTGTCATGCAACAACCAGCTGTCTGTGCAGGAGTCAAAAAGGGGTATACAGGCAAGAACTGTTTTCACATTCTTCACAGCATTAAGCTAGAGCATGGGAGGGTCTTAAATGATTCTCCCAGCCCAGCAAAACTTGGGGGGAAAAAAACCACCTGCACTACAGCGAGTGCCAATGTACAAAGCAGGCTGATGGCTAAAAGCTAGCAGAAGAAATAAAATACTAACTAAAAGGCTAATTACTATCTTGCAGCGGAAATTATTAGGAAGCATGTTGAAATACCTTAAATTGTAAGAGGGAAAAAAATCCCCAAACAAAACAAACAAACACCCAAAAACCAACCAAGAAACCCCCAACCAACCAACCGAAACCGACAAACCTGCACTCCCTTCTAACCCTGCCTGCACTGTGTGCCCTGCAGAGTTTATTTCTGGGGTATAATGATATACGTCATTGTAAAACTAAGTGGTAGCTTGATGTTCAACCTCCGCTTCACATCTGTCTTTCCTTCACTTACATAATGCAGTGAATGTTAGATTGCTAAGGAGTAAAACAAGAGTCTGACCTAGAGTGCTGCAGAAAAGCAATGCAACATGTTTACTGAGGACCCAAAACACACAGAAGGATGAAGCACTGACACAGATAAGGCAGTATAAAACTCATATATACTGTATATACAGCAATGAGTTCTTTCAGCAACTCTGCAAACAGCACTGCTAAGTAACATCAACATGACAAAGGCCTGCAGATGTCTTAAAGAAATATAACCAAACACTGGAGGTTTAAGACAGGATGCTGTATTCAGTTGTTCTTCAGTACCAGGAAAGCTGGGTAAGCAACTGTAATTCTACTTCCAGCACTCTGCTACTCGGTTTATCAGAAAACAAGCTTTCTTTTCCCCAAGCAGTTTAAGCTAAATATTGGGTGGTGTTAAGCTACTGGTCATCCTCCCCTGAGGACGGTGTGGCAAGAGACACCCCTAGTGAGATGGAACACGAACACAAACACAACCACTGCAGCCAGCTCTCCTGCTTGCTTGGCAACCTCTGCTGTACCACACTTCAGAGTAACCCACCGGGATTTTCACAAGTTATATTTGTCTCCCTGAGTCTTGTAAATGGATTGAAACAGCAGACTGTTTGGAGACGAAACATACAAGTGCAAAAGGGAATGTACAGAAGCACAAAAGATGTTAAAAGTGAAAGTTTTAAACTCAAGGTGACACTGTGCGTGTAAAAAGAAAAACTGTGAGGCTGGGTATAAATACACAGTGGAAACAAATGTGCAAAGTGAAAGCAAAACCATCTTTTATACAGGAACCTGTAATTTAATAATAATAATAATCAATAACTTATTAATATATAATTTATATAATATATAGTAATATTTATAATTAATAATTCTTTATTTAATGATGGAAAAATCATTCAATAAACCCTGAAGAGGATTCTTTCAAGAAACAGAAAAACAAGTTGTAGATTTTGAGGAATTTGTGTATAGTTAAGAGAAGAGACTGAAGCCCCAGTTAAGGAGAGCATCATTATAACGAAAACTCAAGGCACGGCATGAGCATAAAACATCGCACAGCAGGACTTTCAGACCAGTACTAACAGCTGATGCACATGAGCAGTGGGCAATAATGTGTTCTGCCCACATGGAGAACTTGGTTCTTCTGGCATCTACCTTCTGACTTGCTGGAAAACTCTTTGCATTCCAGCTGTATGTGACTGGATTACATAAAGATCATAATCTGCTCAGTCAAATGAGAAAGGTAACAGTTTGCTCTGACTTGCCATCCAATTATATACCATTAGAAATCAGCAACAATTTCATCACCATAAAAACTTCAGAGAAGAAAAGAAAGTATATTACAGCAATGTCAGCAGTGTTGGCAGATGATGTAAAAGTGCTATCATCCCTGACCTTGAAGAGGAAAACAATGCTGAAGGAGCAGCTGCCTACTGGAGTTACTATGTTATTCAAATCAATCTGAAATGTCATTCATTAAAATCAGGGAGCCTACACACTTGGTAAGAAAACTAGGTGTGCTGATGAGAAAAAGAAGAATGTTTGATCCAGCAGCATCTGACACTAGCAGCAAATACCAGGAGAGAAATTAATACAGACCTTAGGTATACCAGCAGGAACTGTGCCACAGATGCAGGTGTTTGAGGTAGCAACAAATACACCCCTTAAAGGTCATTTTAAGTCTTTTGAACTCTCAACAGCTTCTGGCAAGGAAATCCGCCTAGCACATGCTGCTTTCTCACCTGGCTAAGACAACAAGGAACTGGATAAATCCGAAAGTTTAGCTAAAACGTTTATAAGAAATGCTGTATTTCAAATTTAATGAACTCAAAACACTTTCAATTTCAAGAAACTGAGAAAAGTGAAAGCAATAAAAGGGGAAAGTAGAAGATGGTGTAGAAAGTGACTGAAATGACAGACAGGTGTGAGGTATAAAAACTAAGCAACAGCCTCCCACAGAAGAAATCAGACCTCAGGCAAATCCTGAGTGAACTATTTATAACCTTATGGTCTATTGATGATAGTTACTTACAAAGCCTTTCCATGTGAAACTTTTTTTTTTTAAGGAGGATCATTTTAAAGTCTTCCTTGTGGGTTAATACTGTAAATAACAACATTGGAAAGGATCACTAAGTACAAAAAAACTTGGCTTGGTTGCAACCACAGCAGAAATGTAAAGAAATATGACTACGCAAACAAGACAAAAAACAAGGTCTGCTGACAAGTACAAATAAATGCACGCAGTATACATAAATATCTAATTCCACACTGGATTTCCAAACAACTAACCACCTAACTCTGGCCACACTGGAAGTAATGTAATAAAAAAACCCTGCTGAATGTCTAAAAAGTGACCAAAATTCACATCTGTGTTTTAAACCAGTTCTGACTAGCTCCTAGAAGCAACAGAAGGACACTAAACTAACAAGATAATGTAAATTCCTGTTGCTCTTTCCTAAACCCCTCATTTTGAGTATACAGGGGACAAATTAAAAGCCTAGAGAGCTGAAGATTTAACTCACATTTCAGACGTGACAGTTGTAACTGAAGCAGAAAGCATCTTTCTATATGTTTCATAACACCTGCAATGCCTGGTATGCCAAGACATTTAC
The DNA here is from genome assembly GCA_009867235.2 of Psittacus erithacus. NCBI lineage: Eukaryota > Metazoa > Chordata > Aves > Psittaciformes > Psittacidae > Psittacus > Psittacus erithacus. The sequence continues at coordinate 24,616 of WYDI02033793.1, read as the reverse complement.
CTTGGTTTTATTTAAAAAAAAAGTTTTAGTAAATAATTCTTAAAATCCTCTGGAGCAATTACAAGGATTATCTTCCACAGTGACCCAAATAAATGCTGATCAACAGCCATTAGTTGTCAACCAGGAAAAGAAAGTTTAAAGTAATGTCAAAAACACAAGAGGAAGGAATCTTCTCTATTTCCCTTATGCACTCAACTATTCAAAATTCATGGAAAAGAAGTACACAAACACAGATGGCTTACAGATTACTGTGACAATGATGGATGATAACTACAGCTACTTCTTTCAGAGACTTCATGGAGAAAGCAAGATCCTTCATAATGAAAAACAAGAGGAGCAGGTTAATCACAGCAAAAAAAAAAAAAAGGCAAGTGGTACAGGGCAAAAAAAAATTGGCAGCAAAAAACCAATTCCTAAATAATTAAATTGATTAAGAGCACAGCTGCCGATGGAACTGTTAGTTGAAGTTTTTATAGCAAAATCATCCTATTAATAAGTAGCAGGCTATAACATTTATTGAAAGCCAACAGAAGTTACCAGCTGTACATCCTCTATTGTATGATATGAAAAAATAAAAACCAGAAACAAGTCCAAAAAGCTAAATCACAATCTTCTCACTGACCCTCCAATTCCAACATAGAGTATCGTTTTATTGCAAAAGGCCATGTTCACATGCTTCTAAAGCAGCCAAGGTGGCTAACAGCTCAGTCTGGCTCTAGAATCCAAATATACAGAGATTAAATGCAAGCAGCAGCAGTAACCATATTAGCCAACAATTTATCCCACCTGCAGATGTAGCAAACATGCTATTCAACCTACCAGCATCATAAACACAGATTTTAATTTGGGAAATTGTGGCCTTGTGGCAGAAGAAAAGTCCCGGATTTAAATGCCAGCGTTCACAAAGAAAGGCAAGATACACCTCTGTCAACCACTTCATACGTAAACACAGCAATAACAAACTCAGATAAAAACTCCAAACATCCAACCACAAATAAATGCAAGTTTCCAGCCAGCACCTGCTGCCCACCAGCCAATTGTCATCTCTCCCAAAGAAAAGCTGTCAGGCCAGATAGATTAATTTTGAGGACCAGATGCAGCCTGTCAGCTATCAAACAAGCAACCCCAAGTTACAATAATGAGCTGTGTTTCTTTAATCAACTCCATTTGCATGAGTCAAGTGTTACTCATTTGCAAGTAAGGGGTCTCTCCCCAGCTGTATTTACATGGGTACACACTCTCAGTATTGTTGATTCCACATTCTCTTGACATTCTTAACCAATTTGTAAGTCCCAAAACAAGTCTGCCTCAACTTTATGTGAACTCTGTGATGGTCTATTACTCAGTTTTACATAACAGCACATAAATAGTAGTAAATAATCATAATGAATTGTACACATAGCCAGCAATTAATCAGTTACAAAATTCAATATTACATTTAAATGACTATTCGTCACAGATATCCAAGAACCCATTTTGTCTGGATTGAAAACTGCATTTGATAAAAGTCTCTGACAAAGATAACATTACTGTAGGAATGGAATATAATTAGGTAAACATAACATATAAAGCCAAGTCACCCTTTTATACATATGTATGCATATTATATATTACCCTATATATAACATATATGTAGTTTCACACACATTTTAGAGATTTTTTGTTGTTAACTAAATGACTGACCTAACACTTCAATTTGTACAAATCTTGCAGGAAGAATCACCCTTATTCATTAAAATTTACAGCTGCAGAAATAAATCAAGCAGTCTAGAAATGTTTAACACTTCCTTGTGTGGCAAGTTTGGCAAGAGAATATTGCTGGATTTACAAATAATAAATATATTATTTATTATTAAGGTAATATAAATTCAGAACAGAATTTAACTTATCTTAAATGTGTTTTTTTCTGAGGCCAGAAGGAATCTTTAAATGATTCCACAGCACTCCTATTTATGCAGCCCACAGGTTTTAACACAGTAACTGAAATTACAGCAACAAAAAGTCAATCTGTATCTCATTCTATCTACATTTTGTAACAGCGCTCCTTTTCCGTGCACCACAGTCAAATACAAGGCGGAAGACATCAACAACTGGTTTAATAATATTACACTACAAAATACTGTATATAACTTTCTTTTCCTTTTGCCAATATTTAAGGAATTTTCTTCAGAACTCAGAGGGGAGAAGGAGGCCTCAAAGCACATAATTCAATATTGACTTATATCTTATCCTTAGCATCTTCACTCATCAGAAAAGCTGACCTGCACTAAAGATGTCTATTTTTTTTTTTAACCTGATGCTAAAATAATATGTATTCATTGCAAAAATGGTATTTAGTACTTATTTTTACTATAAAAATAAACTCTATTTCAAGCAAGGCTATAAGGCACAGTAAGCTTACTAGCCATTGATTAACATTTTTTTACTATACACATCAGACAAGATGACACTTCAATGCTAAGTTAACATGATTTTCCTCTGCAAAATCAAACAAATATCATGCAAAGAAAATGCTAATTAAGATGTTGTAAAGCAGCTGATAATCAAAGTAACCTTTCCCTGACCCACATTAGGATAAGAAAACCCAGCAACAGAAGGCGCTTAAGCTACAGTCTGACCCATTTTCTCTCTAAAGCTGCAGAAGTAGCTGTAGAAGCTAGGAAGTGAAAAAGAAAAATATAGTGCTAAAGCAAATTTAGATCGTAACTTAATTCAACACCTTCCCACTGACAAAACAAAAATGCTCTCAAGAGGGTTCTGAGTGCTGCCAGTAATTTAAAATACTGCAAATACTGCAGTAATCACACCAAATTTTGAATTGAAATGAAGAGTTCAGGAGTTAAATAAATGGGGTCTTTAAAGAGTTCATAACTAAGCTTCTTTTTCTTTTCTGAATTTTAAGCACAACAGTAGCACAGTAAGAAAACCATGCATGCAATATAAACATTTACCATACTCTGGCAGAAAGCAGCCCTTAACTTGAAGTTTTTCACAGGTCTTATAAATTCCCTGATCAGACTTTCTTACTAATACATATGCATGATCCATACAGCTGTATTCACAATGACCTGACGAATAGCATGCAAACTGACACAGGATATTACAAAAGCAGGATAATAAAGCACAATGAGTTATTCTTACTTCCCTTCCCCCACCATGCATTTTACCGTTTGTGTTCTTTTATACTTACCATGCCCTCAAAGCCAACTCTGTAAAGGTTTTTAGCTCCATTGTCCCAAAGAACATATGCTGCGCTATGTGGGCTTGACGCACTCCAATCTTGGATTTCAGTTACCTATTCAGTTTTAAAAATAAGAAAATTGCTTCTAGAACAAAGACTTAGAAACACAATTTGGACTTCAAACCTCATTCATCTCTCCAGAATACTTCAGGATACAGCAGTTCCAGTGAATTTGATACAATTTATTCTGAAGCTGGTTTCTGTTTGATACAAGTGTTCCCATCTTAAGAAGATGGCAGCATGTATATGTACTTTATAGGCCTATTTCCCTCTTGCATATCTGGTAGGCCACCTAATTCCATAAGCAGAAAACAAAATATGAACTGTAAAAATTTATTTTATGATGCTTCTTATTAGAAGCAGCATTTAACGACAAAAACCAGGACAAAAACTATTTAAATTGCTTCAGTTTATCTAGTTTAACCTGCATTAGCCTGGTGGCGGTGCGCTATATTAGAAGACAATGTTTTATTTCCAGAGCTAACTTGTTCAACAGTACAAAAGGAGAGTAAAAAGGACTTTCCTTGACATTTCTGATATCATAAGGCCATGCACCAAATTATAAAAAAACTTCCATCATTTAAAAAAAAAATTAAAAAAAAATGCATTTCCAGAATTTGTCTTCATTCTCATCTGTATTTATTCAAAAGCGTTTCCAGTTACCTACTATCTGCTCCTCCTCTTTGAAAACATTTAAATGCATTTATACATATTTTCAGCTTGCAAACAATCCCACTAATTCAAGTTCAGTACACAAATCAGACAATGAAGTATAAGACTCATTTTGCAAAGTTTCACAGATCTCAAAATATCTTGCCCAATTTAAGGGCACAAGCAAGGGGTAAATAATCAAGATGGAATAAAAGCTGCCTCTACAGGGCCTCTGCTCTAAGAGATTTAAATTTATTATTTCCTCTCGATAAAATCCAAAATGAAATCCCCAAAAGTCCTAAAGTTTCTGTAAATATCTAGGCTATAAAATAGGCTAAGTATCTTATCCAGGAACTTCTGACCTTCTAAATGCTGCTTAAGTGTTCTAAAACCAAATGCAACAAAACCCACTAGTTCACCAACATACAAGGGCAGCCAATTCACCTAGAATATCCCATATTTGGTAATACAAGTCACAGTATATTCTACACATATTTACACAAGTATGTTCATACTTGTAACAAACCTTCATTAGTACTCAAGGTAATGAAAGTTGTAAACGGAAAATTTGCAAAGGTTATGATTAGCAACATATCATTCCATGCAATATTCAATACATCCAAATAGTTTTTATTATACAACTACATTAAAACCACTCAAATAATGTCGTAAGCCAATAATATAATATCCACATCCAATACTTGAAAAATTTTTGATTTAAAGTGGAAAACTTCATATGATTATTGTATTAAGAAAAACCTCAAAATCTGTGGTGCAAAGCATTGAAAACCAAGAGCAAGAGTTATACAAATGTCCTGACCTACAAGCAATGAGACTATAGAATGCAGTGATGATCAGAAAGGGATATTCTTGATAGTTATGGCTCTATACTAGCTCTCTATTAATGCTGAAATATGCCAAAGATCTTAATGTTGTTACAAACCACTCTTAAATAAAACGACCAAGACAAAAATTTAGTAGTTCAAAAAATTTTGTGCTGGCATTGTAAAAACATACATGTAAATTAAAAAAAAACCTCAGTCACAGTATACATCCTCTCTTCTTTCTGAACACTTGAGCATTACAGAAAAAGATTAAAAAATGCCCAGCAAATTAAAATACTAACTTTTATGATTGCATTTTTACTCTACAATTAGAAAGGCCACTGAGACCATTACATAAGCCTGCAGAAACGCATATTCTTATTTAAACCAGTTTTAATTTTACCTTTCCTCTACGCCCATTGCCACCATCTTGATCTTCCCATTGCCAGTCAACTCCTCGCACCACTCTGGCACCTGCAAAGATTCCTCTTGCTGTAATTTTCTTTGATTTACGGCGAGACTCCAACAATACCCTGAAGTTAGTAAAAGAAGAACCCACAAGTGTCAAGATAACAAAAAAAAATAAAAGTCTAAAACGAGTCTTTGGGGACAGGAAGAAAGGACAGCATCTTGAAACAAAAATAAAAAACCCAAAACAACCACAGAGACTTCAGTCAGTGAATCACATTCATTCGATTGTCAGCTTGACCAGCAGCCCACAAGATAAAAATCACAATCTTCCTAAGTCTCATTTACTGTATGTTTATAATTAGTTTTTAATTCTAATGATATTTTTCCTCCAAACTTCCTACTACCAGTAATAATCTTGTAACCACTTACATATAGATCTATAGTCATATTATTAAGATCATTAAAGAAACCTAGAGATTCATATAAACAACAGATTTCTGTTTCTCTTATTCTAGGCCAGTATTACTGTCCTGCAATTGCCCTGACACTTTTACACCTCTTTCCCCTCCATGTCTCAATTTATTTTCCACATACTTATACTTGGCAAATTTTATTCAATATCTTGGAATCCTTTTTTTTCAGTCATAAAATGTCATTTTTGTAAAGCAAACCTCTTTCCCTCTGACTTCAACAGAGCTTAAGCAGATAGTCTCAAACTGAACAATTCATGAGTATTTAACTTGCAAATAGCAACAAAGACACATTTTCCTACCTTTTCAGCCATCTCAAAAGCTATCAGTTTGCATGCAACTAGATTTCCTACTTCATGCCAGGAAAATGCTGCCTGACAAAAGCATTTTTCCAGCTGAAATTCTGAATGTTTCCTGACCTCTGCAGGAAGTGTATCACCCTCCTGCTAAGCTTTTAACATCCAGCAGATGGCAGACAAGGAAAAATTTTAAATACTACCATCAATGCAAAGAGCACATGAAAATATTTGCCATTTTTATCTAAGTAATATGGAAGAGTGATAGGAAACAGAAATACACTCCGTTCATAGAGGCATTTTAGAAAGTCCTCAATCCCTACAAAACTGAGACAAAACCCAGCATGCATTACCTTCACATGCTACCTGTATGATATCCCAGGCTCAAGAATAAAGGAGGTAGAGCTTATACTTTCCTCCACCAAAATGTCCTTAGATGCCCCTTGCCATTTTTCCTATTTTGAAATATCCCTCAATTTCGATAGCATTGCTTCGTCCTTTTCTCCTCCCTCAGTTAATTTCAAACAACTTTTCTCAGCTAACCTTGATTCAATAGAAACAGCCCCTTGGCAGGTAAAGCTCCCTTCTAGATAGAGTTGCAAAACAGAGCTCATGGGCAAAAGTGACAAGACACAAAAGATTACCTGCAATTCTATACCTCTTGCACAGTCTATCTCCAAAAATAAAACTTACCTTTATATACCATAACAGACAACTTAATTACAGTAAGCCAGCACTTTCTACTCTTGGATCCAACTTCTAAGTCTCGTCCTGCACTAAACATTATAATTGAGACTCCAAGCTTATTATATCTACTTGGTATCTAGATCTGCTGGCATTGCTCTCAAAAAACCCAGAAGCCAATTTTTGATAAAGCCACTGACCTGGGCATTTGAGCCATAGTTAAACTTCAAGGCAAACATTTGAGAAAATAAACACAGTCCCTACAAAACACCATATGAAAGCTGTTTGTGTGTTTCAACCAATTTCCTATCAAGCACATCACTGAATTACAACATATTTGTAAACCTTACTTCTCCAAGAAGAGGGAATAAATGTTGTCCTACACATGCCACATTTAACTGAGTATCATATCTAATAAAAAAGCTTGCAATAATTTTATGAAAGAACATTCTGGAGAGTCATCACAGAGGTGATAGTACAGCATATACTCTTATACAATGTTTTATCACAGTTCTCCAAGCATTTAGCAACAGGCAAGTATTACTGTTCTCACTTAATTGGTTGATAAACCTTGACAGAGAAGGGCTCTGGATTTAGACAAGTTATTGAAAGCCAAGAACACAAGAACAGCTATGCAAGGCCAAACTAAAAGACCATTCTGTTCAGTTCTTTGCTGAGAGACAAGCACAGATGCTTAACAAAGAACAGGAAACCCAGGCAAGGGTAGAACCACCCACACAGCGTCTTTGCTTTCTGCAGTGCGCAGTTTAAGCAATTCAAGTCAAAGGTTTTGTCTCCAGATCACTCTGTTTTTCATAGCCCACAGGTTATTTTCCCCTCAATCTGTCCACACCATTTTTTGAGCCTGATTAAACTTTCACACTCAGGAATTCATTGACAATCATACTGTGATTATACGTTGTGTAAAGATAACTGCCTTTGTTTTAAAGCTGCTATGTGATAACACAAGAACTAGGATGACTGCAATGAGATCAAAAGAAACTGAATAATCATATCCTTTTTTCTTTACTCCATTCTTTCCAAAATTTCTGTTTTCCAAGCTACAAAGATCTGTCCTAGCTACCCTCCCTCACAAAGAGGCAGAACCAGTAACAGAATCTACACCTCAAAGCCACTATCCTGCCTAAACCAAATTTCAGTAACAAAATCGGCAGTTTAATACTAACCACAATTAAGTGTCCTTATTTAATTTCATGGGGGAAAAAATTATATTTTACCTTTCACTTCCTGGTGTGGTAATTCTGTAAAAACGATGCCTCAAGTGATGTTTGTCCCCATGATAGCAAACAGTGCACAAATCATAATTTGTGCATTCAGCACATTTCCATCGAATGCCAATGATGGGTTGTTGTCGGCAAGTATCACACATAGTCCCATCATGCTTGATACCTGCAGGGAGGAAAAGAAAAACAAGAGATTAACAACTCTGCTATAGCAATCACAGATTTCTCTTGTGCACCTTTATAATTTGTAATCATATGCTAAAAAATTAATAGAGAAAGGCTGCTAGCAATACTGCATCAGCCTACGTGACAGAGAGGAAATGACAATGAACCCTGCATCATATCTCCAGTTCAGTCTGTTCCTGAAATGTTCTCTTTTCTCAGCAACAAAAGCCAAGGAGATTGTGTTTGTTTTCTTCCATCTATACAAATTACAGAAAGAAAATGAGAAATCCTTTATCAACACACTAAAGAGTCAGAAACACATATATCAAAATATACAGGCGATCTGGAATTTTCACTCTGAATTAAGACTATCAACACACCTTTTACCACAAAGTCTACTGTGTTTAACTGTGTGCAGCAGTTTGAAAATCACAGGTTTGACTTACACACTTTGTATAATTGAAAAGATAAGCGCTTATCTCTATTCTTTTTAATATAGGAAAAAATTGAGCTCTCCAGGATAGATGCCATTAGCTTCCTGAAAATGTTACCATTTTTGAAAATTATACTGCTTCATACATTGACTTTTACGAAAAGAATGTGCCACAGATGTAACCCACCAGAATGTGCTCTACCCAGTCTTCCACAAAAACTGAGTTCTCAATACTTACTCCTACAGCTTTGCCAAGCTACAGCAGTGAAAGTAATTAGTTGCTGTTTCCAACCATGTATTCTGAACATAGTGAATAGCCACAAGTTTATTAAAAATAAAATAAAATATCAAAATCTGCTGCTGTTTGGGGAAAAAAAGAAAAAAGAGCAATAGAGAAGCACTGGCACTCAGCCTGTAGCACAAGATAAAAATGAGCACTAAAAGGTTGGAATAACAGATTTTTCCCAGTCACTCACCCTTACAAAAAAACAAACAAACAAACAAAAAAAACCAGATCACACTGAAATTAGTGAGGAAAAAGAATAGGGTTTGCCCTCTCCAGAAGGGATGCTTTTGGAAATGACTGCTAAATTCACTATAAACCTATTAGTCATTTGTGTCCAAGAGCTGAGTCACCTGCAGCGAAGAATAATCAACAGTTGGAGAGGCAAAACTGAAGGAAATGCCTTCTTGTCTGACCATTTCACAGAATCACGATAGCTGAGGTTGGAAGTAACCTCTGGAAATTGTCTACTCCAACCACCACTGCTCAGAGCTGGGTAAACTAGAATCAGCTGCTCAGGACAATAACCAGTCGGGTTTTGAGCACCTCCAAGAACACAAATTCCACAACACAGTTCCATTGTTCAGTCATTCCTATAGCAGAAATCTTTCTTGTTATGCTTAAGTGGAAGTTACTCTATTTCTAGTTGCACTTATTGCCTCTTGTCCTATCAGCTGACACCACAGAAAAGAGCCTGACTCTTTTCTCTTTACCACCTCCATCAGGTATTCATATGCACTCTTAAGATTCCCCTGCCCCAAGCCTGCTTTTCTCCAGGCTAAACATCACCAGATCCCTCAGCCTCTCCTCATACCAGATGCTTTAAGATCTGTTAAAACACATTTATAGCCCTTCACTTGACATACTCAGTATGTCCATGTCTCTCTCACTGGAGAGTGCAGAACTGGACCCAGTACTCTAGGTGTGGTCTCACCAGTGCTAAATAGAAGGAAAGGATCACTTCCCTCAACCAACTGCCAACACAGCCCAAGATATCACTGGCCTTCATTGCCACAAGGGCACATGGCTGGCTCATGGTTTCTTGGCTGTTCGTTGGGACACAAGGTCCTTCCTGGCAAAGCTGCTTTCCAGCCAGCTGTCCCCAGCTTGTACTTGTGCAGAATGCTGCCTCTCCCTCTGTTGAATTACAGGAGATTACTGTTGGCCCATTTGTCCAGCTTGTCATGGTCTCTCTGAATGCCAACAAAATAACTTTGTGTTCATCTCTCCTAACCAAGAAGGCTTCTCATTACACACCCTCTTCCAGCCTTGATTATAAATGTATCTCAAAAGATTTCTGGCCACACAATTAAAAAAAATCCTGATGCATGAGCACTGAAAAAAATACTTAGGTACAGCTGGAAAAAGCAACACGTTTGGAGCAAAGACCACACATAGTAGCGCAGAGACCTGAGCAGCCCTTCAAGGCATCAAAGAGAGCCTTCCATAGCAACAAAAAGCCTGAAACTGTTGACATTGTACTAGATGACACTGTAATTCCTGGAGCAGTTCATGAATATGGTGGCATCCATACCTTGACCACAAAGTCTGTGCTGAAATTCCAAAGGTCTGGCACAAGCAAATCGTACAACCCATACTGTTATTTGCTGAACCCAAGTGCCAGGCAACACACCTCTTACACCGTAATTGTTCTTTCTAACTGATCTCCTGCATTTAAAAAGTATTTGTTGCCTGGTAACAACTAAAAACCCTATTTTTCTACAAAACAAGAACCTGGAAATCAGCCATACATTTTCTCCCACACACAACTCCATCAATGACCTTCTTCTCAACATGGAGGGTTAATATGAAGGAGAAAGCTATCTTCCTTGTTATGCAAATTTAAATAAAAACTAAACATTTCTATTCAGGGAGGCAAAGGTTGCTGTAGAAAAACTGAGAAAAATTTCATTAGGAAAGATCAAGGGGAAAAAAAAAAAAAGTATTTGACTCGAAAGTCATTTCACTGACCATAGTGTTTGGAACTTAAAAGAGAACAAGTATATGTCTCCATTTGGAGTCTTTGACTGAAAGAGTCACATCTCTACCTCACAGACCTCTAAACACAATCCTGATAGAGCCTTTCTTCATCCATTCCCTGACACATGATGACAGCAGCAACACCCACTTCAGTGCATGCCTCACCTGCCCATGGTGCTCCATTCTTTCAATTATGCCAGCAAAAGGTTTTTGCAGAGTTGAGATGTAAACTAGATCAAGAAAGATACTCAGCTGGAAAACAGCCAGGAGGAAAAATATTCATCTGGATCAGTTTCCCAATCCAGTTCTTCATGGTGCTGCTCAACACTGCTGCCATGACAAAGCATTGCAGGGCATGAGCAGGCAAGTAATCTTGCTACATAATACTCAGCCAACGCACTAGAGATCTGAAGGAAGAAGTAGATATGTATGCCTCTAGTAAGAGTGGACTAAAAGAGTGTTTTAACTTCATCTGCTAAACAAGGTGTCACTACTGGCTCACAAAATGCGAGAGCTAAATTCTTATTCATGCTCCTAATACAAACAAAATTAACTACTTGATGTTTAAAAAAAAAATTCTTTCAACCTTCTTTAAGTTGAAATATGTACTTTATGTACACAGTATGGTGGGTTGGCCTTGGCTGGCTGGCTGCCTGCCAGATGCACACTCACCGAGCCACTCGGTCTCATTTTTCAACAGGACGGAGAGTGGAAGCAAAATGAAAGAGCCTGTAGGTCAAGACAGAAGTGAGATGACCTACCAATTGCCATTACAAGTAAAACAGACTTGAGCTGGGGAAATTAAATTTATAGCCAATTTAAAGAAAAAAAAAAAAAAGAAAAAGAAAAGGTGAGAAAGACAAGAACTAAACCACCTTCTCCCTATACTCCCCTTTCTTCCCACACACAACTTCACTCCTTCATTCCCAACTCCTCCACCTCCCTGCTTCTCCCCAGGGGGAGACAGCATTATAGAATAATTTGACTTGGAAAAGGTCCCTTAAAATGACTGAGTCTAACCATTAACCTGACACTTCCAAGCCCACCTCTAAACCATCTCCCTAAGCACCATGTGTCTACCTGTCTTCGAAACACCTGCAGGGATGATGAATTAGCTACTTTCCAGAGGAGCCTGCTCCAGTGCCTGGCAACTCTACTGGTAAAGAACTTCTGGTGACAATGGGGAATGGCAGGTTATGGTCAGTCCATAATAGCATCTCACTCTTCTTTCTTGCCCCAGCATCGGTCCTCTTCATGGGCTACAAACACTGCTCAAGCACAGGCACTCCATGGGCTGCAGCTTCCCTCAGGGCATGTCCACCTGCTCCAGCTCCCCACAGGCTGCAGTGTGGATACCTGCTCCACTGTGGCCCTCCATGGGCTGCAAAGGGGACAACCTGCCTGAGCGTGGTCTCCATCTGCTCACCAAAATTCAGTACTGAGGACCTGATGTTGGCACTACATGCTTTCAGGGAGGGAAGAATACATATTTTCTATTTCAGAGTAGCTCTGCTATAGCCCAGTGAACTGAATGCTCAGTAACACTGAGATTGTATCCTTCAATTTACCAGAAAAGGAAACGAGTTTGTGCGCTCCAAACCCACTCCATGCTGTACATCAAACAGGAACAACTAGGACACTGGGTCAAGTGTAGGCTCTGGAGATAAACTGAAATCCTGACCAAAATACAAGGTGTACCTGTCACAAACCACTTTCATTCTTCAAAGGAAGGCTGTTTAAGAAAGGTTGAGAAACACAACCTGTACAAAGTTTGCATTAGGAGAGAACAACTTAATTAAACTACTGGAATATATTAAAGTGCTGTAAAAACTTCAAAATTCAAACATCAGCCCTGCAGCTGGCCAGCTGTGAATCAGAAGAGCACTTTAGCTCCAAAATGAGATAATGCAAGAACTAAACCTCTATACAGCCTTGAAAATTTCCTGTGAGCAAGCTATTTCAAAATGAGCCGGGTTTTGTGTCATACTCCACACTGCGCTGAAAAAACCCACAAAAGAAACCAGGTAACATGAAGGGTACTTTCAACATGCCTAATTACTTTTAAATAGCTGCCATTTCCTAATGTCCCTCCAACCTTAATACACCATAAAACCCAGTATTCCTGATCTCTACTTGTCATTAATGTTTTTACTGGTTGCATTTCCTACCAGTTTTCTACCATTACATCCCTGCCAGTTATTTTCAGTTTTGTCATATATTCTCAAATCTACCCTAGAATACCTAGCCCACCATTCCTCCATCAACACTAATTTATACATCAATTTTACAGCCTTTGCCTACAAGTTTTTAAATGCCATGCTCAATCTTAAAGCTGTGGAAGGAAATAGAAGCAGTGCTGCTCAAATTGCTATTTGAATTTGTAACAAATATTTTTTGTACTAATTAGGTGGCAAGATACAGCTGTCCAATACAGCAAAATAAAATGCACAAGGGGGATCCATATCACTAACTGTTAAGTGCAGCAGAAGTCAACAATGCTTTCAATTATGTCTCAGAACCAACAAATTCTGGTTTCCAATGGACTCATTATTCTCTAAAAGAACTCCAATATGCCCAAATCCTTTCATATCATAATGATATAGTACCATCAGGCAAGGGATACCACAAAGTACTTAGAAAACCAGCATGTTTACACCCTAATTTAAAGAGCAACAGCAATGTTTTGTTCTTCCCATTCTCCCACTCCAGGTAATTTTCACACTATGGCCAGACTCCAGGCAAACTGAAATAAAAAAATTCTTAAGAGATTAACCAGATTCTGACAAATCGTGCAAAAACTCGTATCAGTGTCCCCACAAATGTAACTTATCTATCAAATACACTGTCTGGCAGTAATCAGCTGACCAATTATTGTATATAAGAGATGACAGACTTGCCAAAGCATGTGTCTGGTCTGGTAAGAGTATTATAAGATACATGAGGAGGGGGATGATTATTGTGTAGGAGACATGGGGGAAGGGCAGGAAGAACAAAGGGCGTGTTTATTAAAAAAGCAGCCTTCCCAATGCTACTACTCATGAAGCTATCGGGCTTCTTTTACTTATGAGGGGTTTTGTAAGTATGTAGAAACAGCCACTAAAAAAAAAACCCATGACTAAGACAATTTGTCTTGAATTACACTTGATGCACTAAAAGCAAGAACAAAAATATGTAAGATAAATCACCTGATGTGTCTACCTTTTAAAGCATTTTGACATGTAGGACTTCATGGTGATTTATGCAACTCTTCAGGTTACAAAAAACTATTAATACAAGTACAGAAAGCCTGCGCTTGAGCTCCAACAGAGAACACCTATATTTACAATATTCACAGAATACAGCACATACAGCTTTCTGTGTTGCTCAGATGCTTACTCTAGCTGCGGGATAATTCCATGTCAAGATTCTGTTTCCTGACCCCAGCCCCTCCATCACCTACCCTTATTCAAACACAACTGGGTAAATATTTTAGGCAGGAAAATAACATTGTTACTTTGAATCAACCATATAAAAGAGGAAATGGATGACAAATGCATTTTTGCCTAAGCTTTGTAGAAAGCAAATCTTCTTTTGCTTTCTACAAAGAGAATAAACACAGCAAGTTTCTGTAATGATCATGAGTGAATATAGTCAAAAGTACTCTCTGCAAATGCACTACTGTATGGCCTTTTCCTCTGGCAAAAGACTGCCTCCCTTTCCAAATATAAAGCTTGGGTTTATAAACTTTAAGCTTCTATTCAGCAACTCAGAAAACTACTCCTTTCTGTCTCTTTTCCACAACACTACCCGAAAACAGAGACTGTCAAAGACACTAGATCCTGGCAAAAGGCTACTTTACAGAAAGAGCAGGATTTATTTACAAGTACTCGGGCAACCACACTGCACTACTAATTCTCACATTCCACTAGTTATTCCATTTAGAAGCCCACTACACAGGACCTAACCTAGATTTACTAATCTCTCTAGATCACTCTGCCTTGCTAAAGAAATGCTGGCTATATAAATATGATCACCAAGGGGCTCTCTACCACAGTTAGCTTGGTAGACATCCCCTAAAACAAAATAAAGCTTCATACACAAGTCCTTCATTACCCAGATGACATCATATGGCTTACAAGAGATACCAACAATCACCAACAAATTTTTACTTTAAAGAAGACCATCCTAAAATCTTAGTACCAAGACTACTTAAGTTTCCCAATGCTGGTAATAGCCCACAACCATTAAATACAAGACCAGTAAGTACATCATTAAGACTATGAATCACTGTTCTGGCACCAAAGGAAAGGCATATACATATATATGTACATATATGTATCAAACTCAGGTTTGTGTTTGTTTTGGGTTGGTTGGTTATTTTTACTAGAACAAGCTTAGAATATTACTCTAAAACACAACAGGCACCTGATGCATCACTGCCATTTCTGGCTGCACAAGCCTTGAACTCAAAGCAGCAACTCTGGCTGCAATCACCACTTTTTAAGAACTTCTAGCCAAGTCCAGTTTTGAATATTTAATGAGAAAAACTCCCAGCAACAAATAATTTAATTCTGCTTTCTACTGTTGTTTTTACATTTATTCTCACAACAGACTTACAATAATGTTGTGCCTGTAAATTTATGAACCAGAGAAATTCGTTTTCATTTTAAACTATAAAAACCATGATTTAACACTGTACTATGTATCATCAAACAAAACCTCACTCCATATAACACTTCTTTGCTCAACAGCATAATCCACTTCCATTAGAAATTCCCGTCACCTAGTCCCACTTTTCCCATAATTATTTATTGCAAAGTTTTCTAAATGCTTCTAAAGATAGTGTCGAAGTATCACCCAAAGACAAAAGCACCTTATTCTAAGCAATGGACAGTCATTACCACAGAGAAAAAGAAGCAACTACAAAAAAATGAAGACGGGAAGTGCTTTGCCCAAGACTACAAAGTGAATCACCACTAAAACCAGGATTTCAGTCCAAAAATCACAGTATCCTAATTCCAATTCGATTAACTTTGCGCTTTTGCTGCTACTACTTTACAGATTTTATTTTTTTTCTCTTTCTCTCCCTGTCTCCAGGCAATCATGACCTCAAAAGTAACTCCATCTAGCAAAGGGCAACCCTGGGTAGTTCCATGCAACAGTTCCATGAGGATGATGCACACACTGGCCAAAAACCTCAGGAAGATAAATACCATCTTGCAAAGCCTGAAAAAGGCAGTGTTTATGAGTTTTTCCCACAACAGTACACATAACACCACCTGAAGCAGAAATTATCATACAAAAATATAAACATAACTGAAAATTAGAAGGAATAAAGCAGCAAAACAAACAAAAGCAACAAACAATACCCCACCAAAACAACAGACTGAGTATTAAGTCTAGGCTTCCAGATGCAGTTAAAAGGATACTGTCAGCTTGCAAACACATCAAGCAGAGCTAGAATAATGAGCATTCAAGGCTCATATTCAACATTTCATGCACACACTTCAGTTTTAAGCAGAAGCAGTCCCACTGGTCTTCATGACATCAAATGCAGGTAAAGTTTTAAAGGATTAACATCTGCAAGACAAGGACTGAGGACTTGAAAGACTACTCTTCAATGCTTGTTCCAAAGTCCATTTCAAAAAGATTTTCAGCTGACTTTAACAGCAGCTACCCTTCAAAACAACAACCAAAAAACACCCCAACCATGAATCCATGAGAGAGGAAGGTACCCAGACTCAGAAAAATTAAATCCATCTCAAAGGGTCACTATGTGATGTGTTGGGCTTTAGCCCTTAGCGATATATTTGTAATTAATTACAATTAATTCCATGATTCTGTCTCTTCAAAAGTATTTGCACTTCCTTTCTGTAACACTACACCTAGCTGGCTCAAAGATGGTCTCTCCATCATATTCTAAATGAAAGATATGTTACAAAAGCAGCACATCCATGCACCCCAATAAATTGGCCCAATCGCTTCATTATTGAGGCAATCCTGCCCAGCCTCAAGTCACCTCACTGTATTTCTGACGAAACCTGAACAATATAATTTTCTTTATGATTTTTCACTGTGAAAACAGGTGCTAAAATAAACATTTCCCTGCAGTGTCTGCAACACTAACACTGCCGCATAATGTCAGTGCAGATCTAAATCCATTGTCCAAACTGACTGAATTTAAAGTGTAAGTATCAAGTGGCCAAATAAATTAAAAGAATGAACAAATGCATTTTTGTTTTCCCTCCACTGCCTTCACTATTTTACAGCAGGTCTGGCAACACAGATAAGAGACAACATGCAGATTACAAGACAAAACAGCATTTCAGGCACTTAATGTAATCTTCAGCAAAAGGTGTTACATGCTTTTCCTGCAATCCTCCTTATACTCGACTCAGAATGATTGTCACAATTTTACAAAACAGTTATGAAATATCAATTCGGATAAATGAGGGGGTGAGGGGGAATAAAAACAAAACCAAACCTTGAGATACGATTCTATCGGTCCCCACCCTTCACTCCCCACAGCATAATGGCAGCCTGCTCTCTATGGAAGATCACTTTTGCTTTGCTTTCCCCAACTAAAACCGAGGACAACTTCCCCTCTCCCCCCTGCCACACACCATGTATTTATTCAAAGTTAGCGTACACATACACACAAGCACCCACACCTATAGACACCCACGAGCAGGCATGCGAACGAAGGGGATAGCTGACTCCCCTCCCACGCGAGGCGCATCCCTACAAAGGCAAGGAGCGGGGCAACCCACCCCTCGGGTGCTGCCCATCACACCCACCACAGCTCGCCCCTTCCCGGCCCCGGCCGCTGCTCACCGGTGGGCGCGCTGTCTAAGATGCGGAGGTCGTAGGCCCCGGAGCAGCGGTAGTTGGCGGCGGTGCCGTTGTCCCACACCACGACCACCTCCTCGGGGCTCTCGAAGCTGCGGACGGTGCCCACATGGCCCTCGCCGCCATCCTGCTTCCCCCACTTCCAGTCCGGGCCCCGGACCACCCGGGCCCCAACTCCCTCCACCATCACCCGGTTGTTCCGCGAGCTGCTCATCCCGGCGACGCCCCACGGGGCCGGGCCCCGGGGCGGCTGGAGGGGGCGCGCAGCCCGCAGGCGGCGGAGGGGGACCCCGATGGGGACGGCTGCTTCGGGCGCGGCGAAGGCGGGTACGGGCCGCGGATGCCGGAGCGGCAAGGGAGGTCGAGGGGCGGCGGGGAAGGAGGCAATCCTGACGCGACGGTGTGCAGGGGGAGGAGGGAAAGGGGACCTTCCAAGGGGCCGCGGGACGCGACCGGGGCGGTAGGAGGCTCCGGCCGGCTCTTCTCCTCGCTTCCTTCCTTTCTCCCTGTCTACCTACCTAGGCGCCCATCCCCAGCGGCGTCCCCGCGGCGCCCACCCGCCCGCCCGCACCCCACAGCGGCAAACCCCCGCCAGCCCCGCGCGCCCGCCGCTACATCCGGGAACTGCTGCCGCGACGGCGGCAGCACCAGGGAGACCGGCAGCCGCCACTTGCGTCCGCCTCCGCGCACCGCGCATGCGTATGTGCCCGTCCTGCCACCTCTGCGCAGCCGCGTCTCCGCGGGCCCTGGGCGAGGCGGTGCAGCGCTCGGGCGCCCCCTGCAGAGCTGCGGTACGCACTGCCCTGCGGCCCGTGCTCCTCTGCCGCAGCCGCTGTCCCCTTCTCCGAGCGGATCGCAGGCCTGTGCCGGTGGAAATGGGAGAAAGCAGAGGAGGGAACACGGATTTATTTATTCCTGCCCTGAGCTGAGCTGCTCGAAGCTCCTCCGAGTCACCAGTCTGACGGTCCCTCCTGGCGACGTTAAACTCCCCCGGCGGGCTGCGGCCTCGCCCCGCCCAGCGCTGAGGTGGTTTGGCGGTGGGGGCCAGGCTTTCGAATCGCCGTCTCCATCCAGGAGAAGCTGCTGGTATCGCCTTTCCGTTAGTGACGGGGGGATTAGATATAAGGAAGAAGTTCTTCCCTGTGAGGATGATGAGACGCTGGCACAGTTTGTCCAGGAAAGCTATGCCTGCCCCATTCCTGGCAGAGTTCAAGGGCAGACTGGATAGGGCCTTGAGCAACCTGGTCTAGTGGAAGGTGTCCCTACTCATGGCAGGGAAGTTGGAATCAGCTGATCTTTAAGGGCCCTTCCAACCCAAACCATTCTATGATTATAAATTCTGTCAACTAAGTATCGCACGATCTTGCTTAGGTAAATCTGTATTGCATTTCCCTCATTTTTGAGTTCCTTCTGTGCCCTGAAATCACATTTTCTTTTCAAACTGTGGACGTGACTCTTGCATGCTATTGAGGTGAGACTAGTGGGGCTGTACTTCTGTAGCCCAGGAGCTTTTTTAGCTGGTATTCAGGGGCTCCAGTCAGCAAAAGGGGGAATTTGTTCCCCCTTCCCACCTTGGGGCATCCCTAAAGGAGGATGTACCTACTCAGACTTTGAGCACATAACCTACCGTGGAATTCTTCATAAACTGCTCTCTTTGTTAGCACTTTTATGCCACTAAAGGATTTCCTTTAACGCCACACATCCTGGCTAATCTGATATAGAATGTGATTTTTCATTTTTAAAATGGTCTTCCAGTTGGTTTTTTCTCTCTCTAATCATGCTTTGTGCCAATTTTTTAAATGCGTCTATCATAAAGGACAGACAAGTCTGAACTAGACAAAAGAATACTATTTCTTAGTCAACAGAGAAATGGTTGATAAAAGACAGCCCCATTACCCTTGTGTCCAGGGTATTTTTACAGTTTCTGTGTTTCCTTCCACCTTTGTAGTTATTCATATGGCTAGAAGAGTCTATGAGATCACTTCCTGACTTCTTTTGTGCAGTTTTCTCACAGTATGTATAGCAGATCACAATAATATGAACATGTAACCACCAGGCTACCACCACATTCCTCACATAATTCATTCCTTCCTAACCCATGGTAAGGCTAAAGAATGTTGCCTTCACCATGAAATTGTGTCCTGACAATAGGCACTCCCAAGCAGCATCTGGTTTCTCCTTCTGGAGTGGAAACTTCAAAACACTAACAGATACCGCCCTAGGAAAGCATGCCATTGTCAGGCAGTTTGGGTTTTCTTGCAGATGCTTGTCCCTATACAAAAGCTACCCACAGCTCATACTAGGTTATTACATTTGGTATATGGCAGAATATCCCAGAAATTCTGGAGAGTTCTTGATCTATTGAAGGATCTAGCTAGGCTCTATTTATGGTCAAAATGTTCCCCTCTGCCTGGATCTACTTCTTTTACTTTGACAGTTATGGGCAAGTATAAGGTCCACACATATCTAAGGAGAAGCTGGAGCACGTTTTTCTGTTACTCTTTGATAGGGTTGCATAAAAAAGGCTTTTTGCAACCAGGAAATGTGTACCAGGAAAAACAACGAAGTCTGAGATCAGAATTAGTTCTCCTAGAAGAGCTTATCCCTTACATTTATTTTTCAGAGAAGGCCATCGCCTACATTGTAGATCTTAAAGGAGTGTGCTGCTGCAGTTCAGCAGCAATATGTGTGAACAAATATTATCCTGGAGTTTCTTCTCTCTTGATAGTCCTTCTCCTGACCACTCCTGCTCTGTCCATCCCAATAGCCCCTGCCTCTCCTTTGGCTGACCTGCTTTTTCTATCAGATGATTTACTTGCCATAAACAGCCACTCCTCTCCCAGTCTATACAGGTACAGAATCCAGCATTTGGACTTGTTAAATGTCATCCCATTAATTATTGCCCAATGCTTCAATCAATCTATATCTCTCTGCAAGGCATCTTATCCCTTAAGAGGGTCAACAGCACCTCCCAGTTTTGGTATCATCAGCAAACTTGCTAACACAGTCAGCAACCCCTGCGTCCAGATAACTCATAAAAATAGTGAACAGAACTGGCTCCAGTACTGAGCCCTGAGGAACACCACTGCTACCCACTCACCATTCAGGTGTAGCCCCATTCACCACAACCCTTTGAGCTCTGGTTTCCAGCCAGTGCTTCACTCGGTGCACTGTGAATCCCATAGTGCTCATCCCGTAGCTGGACAACTTGTCCGGAAGGATTTTGTGAGGGACAGTATAAAAAGCTTTACTGAAATCCAGACAGACTACATCCACTGCCTTCCCTTCCTCTACTGGGCAGGCGACCTTATCATAAAAGAATATCAAATTTGTTAAACAGGGCTTTCTTTCCCTTGTGAACCAATGTGCTCGTGCTCCAGGTAATTTAATCTGTCAGTCCTCAAACTGTGGGGGAAAATGCCATTAAAACCTCGCTACTGGACTTAGCAGAAGGTTTGTTTCTTTGCTTTTTTGTGTCTACAGTCTAGAAATCATACTCGCTTGTAACCCTCCTCAAAATCAGCACCAGCAGAGGAATGGGACTATGGTTTTTTTCTTCCATTCTCGTTACGGGAGGAGACCATCAGGGCAGGCTGGCAGAGCAGTAATGCCTTAAACTGCTGCAGCAGCAGCAACCAAAGCTCATCTGCCAAAGGCCTTATTTACCTGGACAGTGCTGCTGTAATTAAACACTGCTGCCTGCCTTGCGAGGCAGTGCTCACCTTGAATACCTCAGGTAGTCATGACAGAGCAGTTAAATCACAGGCTGGAGCAAGGGACTCCACACTGCTTTAGGCATACTCGTCTACAATTGCAAAGACTTATTAATATGCATTCAGTGCAGGAATATGGATGCACAAAAAGAACTACAGAACGAGTTCCCTTCTGGCTACCCAAAATTACGTGTATTGCTGAGTCACACCCTCCTCCAGCTGCTGATTATGGTCTTCCTCACTACTTCCTGCCATATTAGAGCAATCCAGCAAGGGGCCATGAGAGAAGACCTCTGATACATGCAGAATTCAGCACTGTACATAACCTAATGACATCCCTTTAAAATCCTTGTTGTTGGAGAGCATACTGGCACTTTGTAAGAGCAGCTTCTGCCCTCTTAGAAGGTAGAACAACTTTCAAGACAACCTTCATAGAGTTACAGGAAATAGGACTTTGGGGGTCATCCAGCCTATGCTCCTGTTCATCTAAACCATTCCAGACAGCTGCTCACTGAAACTCTGCCTGATTGCCTTTCGGTTCTGCAAAATGTCACGCTCTGGCAGGGAATCCTAATAGAAGTATTTGCATGGGTTGTAAAAAGACTTTGATAGAAGTTTTTCTGGACTGTCTGGTTTGATTAAAGTTGAACTTGCACTGTAGGATCTGGAACACATAATGCAGAAAGAAGACTGTGCCTATTTCAGGAGAGAATCCCATGTGAAAACCGTTTCATATAGCTTTTATATAGTTTTGAAGAAAGAAAATCCCAAATTCTTGGAAAGACGGTCATTAATTCATGGAGTTTTGAGGTTTTGTTTACTATCTTGCATGAATCCTGAGTTCTCAGAATTTGTTATATAAAGGATATGTATAGGTAGCTTCATAGGAGTTCAGAAAGAGCATCCAGTTTACAGACATGTAGTTTCCCTTTTAAAAACAAAGGTAGAGTTTTTTAATTTACACCAATCTGAGATCAGAAATTCTGCTTTCTCAGTTCAAGACTCTGTATTACAGTGAGCAGTTTTCTTACACCTCCTCTTAAAAATTTTAATTTTCTGTTTTTCCCCAAGGCAGGGGGGAGGGTGTGTTATAATGCATTTTTTTCCCATGGACATAAGTATTAGGAAAAAGAATTAGGAAAAAGTAAGCAACTGCCTTGGTTTCATCGAAATACACCTATTCTTCTGGGTGGAACTAACTCAGCTAACTGAGGTAGAAAGATGGAAATATTGGCAAATGAGATAAAAGCTACCATTTTAATGAAAAAAGATTTTTCCAAATGTAACTCTTTTTTTTTTTTCTTTTAATGAAAAGTATGTAATCACTCTCCGCAGAAACTTCTGGTCTGATGAACATGCCACATCTGTTTAAGTGAAAGTATACATAATGTATATTTTCGAGAACCTGAAGAACCAGTTAGGAACTTTAGGGCCTATCCCGTTTATCCGTAATGTAGACGAAACTCTAATTCCTCAGCCTCTGCTGCCATCAGGTGGCCATGTACCATGTCTTATCAGTGCTAAAACACACCTATCCTGTTAACCTGTTGACGCTGTGTTTCCACTGCTTTATTTATGAGATTCATTGTTCATGACATAATCCAATTCCTTCCTCAAATTTCAGAAATTTCATGAGTAATTGGCATTGAAATGTCATGAATAACTGGCACTGATTTTTCCCCTAGTTTCTGCAGATTACAATATTTTTTAAATGCCAGATAGTAAGCAAACTGTCATGCAAACCAGCAAATTGCTGTGGTGGGTTTGGTTTTCACTGTGCTACTGCCATCCTCTATGACAAAAACTGTTAATATTAACCCACAGTGTCCATGCTGCTGTTTCTTTCCCTAAGATGTTCTATCTGTTACTTCTTTTCTAGGAAGGACAAATGGCTGAGCAGAGAATAGATTACAAATACATCACTTTATGTTCCTGCTGTGAAACAAAATTAATCCCATGGAGATCTGCTAAAAAGAAGGAATCCCAGCCAAAACTAGGACACTGTGTCTGACTAAAAACTTCAGCAAGTGTTTTAGGGTTAGGAAGATTATCTTTCCCTAACAGAAGCATCCTAGAATCTCTCTCCCTTGGTTAAGGTTTTAAGCTTTACTTAAAAAAAAAAACAACTAACAACCAAACATAAACTGTGAAGTTAAGCTTGAAGTTTTAAATATTCAAATACAAAATAAGTAAAAATTCTGTAGCAATCTGGGGCATGCACATGACAATACCACGTACTCGTATTTGCACACCTATACAAATTCTTCTACTTCAGCATATCTCAAAGGATTAAAAAATGTAGACCTGCCTGATATTTCCAAATGTTTAGCCACATATTAGTGTTTTATTCATAGGCAATTTTTAAAGTAGTTGATGCAATGGAAGGATGGATTAATTTTTTCCTGGTATTTAATTTTCTGATTGTAAAGAAAGCACTTGAAATTCTCAGATGTTGTCAGAACCAGGTAGGTCATATTTTTAGACTGTCAGGAAAATAAACTATCTCCATGGGTCATGAAGATATTTTAAGAATGTTCCTAATTCATACCTGAAAGGAGGTTGTAGTGAGGTGGGGTGTTTCTTCTCTCAAGTAACAAGCAATAGGACAAGAGGTAACAGCCTCAAGCTGTGCCAAGGGAGGTTTAGATTGGATATTAGGACAAATTTCTTCACAGAGAGGGTAATCAGAACTTGGAACAGGCTGCCCAGGAAAGTGGTGGAATCACCGTCCCTGGAAGTGTTCAAAAACCATGTAGATGAGGCCCTCAGTGACAAGGTTTAATGGTGGTCTTGGTAGTCCTGGGGTAATGGTTGGACTTGATGATCTTACAAGTTCTTTTCCAACCTAATTGATTCCATAATTCTATGTGCATGGTCATTTTTCTTGCAATCAGTTGGTCTAATTGTGTGCTTACAGTCAAGTACAGGTCTTTCTTGTATTACAATGGCACTTAATATGCAAAGTAATGCCTGAAAGATGACTTAAGCACTGAATAATATCTATGTTAAATTTTAACAATCCATTAAAATAGTAGCAAACATTGAGTAACTTAGGGAAAATCCAAGCATTGTATGTTTTGTCATAAGAAAACAGTCCCAGTCACAACATTATATAATCCTAAATTCTATGAAAATTTCCAGTACACTCTGATAGACTTTTTGAAATCTGTATTTATTAAAAACACAACTAGAAATGTTCAAAAATAACAATAAAAAATGTTGCTAATGTCATGGTTTAAGCCCAGTCCTAACTCAGAACCACGCAAACTCTCCCTCACTCCCCCCTCCTTCCTTCCCCCCACTCCCAGAGGGATGAGGAGGAGAATCAAAAGAATGTAACTCCCATGGGCTGAGATAAGAACAGTCCAGTAACTAAGGTATAACACAAACCAC
>WYDI02033789.1:6121-22678 GCA_009867235.2 Psittacus erithacus | reverse complement strand
TCAACCTGTGGGAGTTGTATTCTTTCGATTCTCTTCCCCATCCCTCCGGGAGCCGAGGGAGGAGGTGGGGGGGCAGTAAGTGAGCTGCATGGCAGGCCTAAACCACGACAATGGAATTTTAAGAAACATTTCAGTAGCTGTCAATTGTTATTGTTATGCCTTTAAACAGGGATTCAACAGAAGTAACTATGTAAAATGAATAGTTTTGTGTATATACAGACTGTCCTATGTGATAATGAACGCTAATTCCTTGACTCTATTTGGTCTCAGATATAGCAACTGTTTAGATCAAAGATTTTATTTAAAACTCCATACTGCTGAAGAAGAAATCTGAATGCCTGTATGATTTTAAAAATTGGGGTGTGCAGGGCGAAAAAGAAAAAAAGCAAAGTAGGAAATCCGAGACCAAATCTTCTGAAAGATTAAGGTAAGAAGGAAGTTTTTATGAAGAGTCATGCAGAATTTTGTGGACAGTTTTCTGGGGTGTAGAAATAGGAATAATTTTGTAAAGTTCTACATATATTTCTTCTGAAGGAACAGGTCTTTGCACGGAAGCTCTCAAGTGAGTTTGCCACTATATTATGGAAGTAAATCAAAGAAAAATATCATGGACAATCCTCTCAAGGAATTTTTGACCACAAAAATTAAAAAGTTACTAGTAAAATAAACAGCCAAGTCTGAAGCTTAAGAGTGTTTGACCTCTTTTGTAATGTTGACTAGTGGACAGTAAAGCTTGGGAACTCTTCCTCAAAATGATGCTGGTTTGTTTTTCACCTTCCTGATTTGCTTTTGTACCTATTATTACAACTCTTGGTCAAGTGGCTTAAAAAATCACTTGCAAATTATTATGAAACCCTTATTCCCCCTTCTTTGTATCCAATTAGTTTTTCTGAAATCTTGTTGCTGCTATTTTTCATAGTCTTGTATAAAACAGGAAAAAGCCTAATATTAAATTGAAGGCAGCAGCACACAATTCAGCACATGTGAAGCACGTACAGTGTTGACCCCAGTTGAAAACAGCTTCAGTGTAGGAATGGTATTTCACTATTAGGTTGGACTATATGATCTCAGGAGGTCCATTCCAACCTAAACGATTTTGTGAGTCTGTGATTCATGCTTACTAGACTTAGCTTTTAAGCTGGTGTTTGTTTTGTTTTGTTCCTACCTGCATTGTCCTGCACCTAAACCATGCCCAACTTGGACAGCCAAAATCTATTCCTTCTTTTTTGGAAAAAAATGGAAAAAATGTGAGTTTAGGTAAACCTGGCAAATGCCATAACTTGGGATTATAGCCCCAACTATTGCTGTATATTTGTTTTTAGGAGTTTTCACAGCTACTGCTAACTGAGGATATATATGATTCCACCATCATTATGAGGAGTATGTTTTAACTGTATTGGCCCTCAAGAACATTTGTGTTGCAGTTGCATACAAATTGCTTATTTTGCAAAATGTACTGCAAAACACTAATGAATATGCTTTGAGATATTTGAATGAATTACTAAAGCTAAATTCATCTTATTAATTAACATAGTCCTTCTTGTGATGTACTATCCCTGCTTCTCTTACTGTTTGTGTTTAATTGTCATATTACAAGCGTCAGTTATTTTTTTTCTCGATGACTAAGGGTTTAGTCAAAACCTTTTGTCTTTTTCATAGGTAACAAGAAATAGAATTTGGCTTCTGGAAATGAAATACAAAATAATATGCATGAAGTATTATATTTATTAACTATTATGGCTTATGACAATGGAAGTTCAATGTCAACATTGCCAGTTTATTTATTCAGCTTTTGCATTTGGTTATATTTCCATGTCTCCAAGTTAAGATGTTTTAAATGTTCCAAAATATTAGAAATGTTGAGGAGGAAAGGTGTTTTTCCCTTGTAGGATAACCTGGTAACATTCATTGTGCACAGTACATTTCATCCATCATTTCCTGAAGTAAGTCTGTGCATACCTTCATCAATAACATGTGTCGTGGTTTAAGACAAGCCGTAAATCAGAACCACACAGCCTGCTCACTCACTTCCCCCTACTTCCTTCCTCAGCTCCCAAAGAGATGGGGAGGACAATCGAAAGAATGTAACTCCCATAGGTGGAGATAAGAACAGTCCAGTAACTAAGGTATAACACAAATCACTACTGCTACCACCAATAATAACAATGACAAAGGAAATAAAAAGGGGAGAGAATACAACCGTTCACCACACCGACACCCAGCCCGACTCCCTCAATGATCTCGCCCTTCTGGGTAACTCCCCTAGTTACATCCTGGGCATGACGTGCTGTGGCATGGAATACCTCTTTGGCTAGTTTGGATCATCAGGTATCCTGTCTCTGCTTCCTCCTTGCTTCCCCTCCTCCCTGGCAGAGCATGAGACTCAGAAAGTCCTTGGTCTGACTAAACATTACTGAGCAGCAACTAAAAACATCAGTGTTATCAGTGCTGTTCCCAGGCCGAAAGTCAGAAACACAGCACTGCACCAGCTACTAAGAAGGAGAGAAATGACTGCTACTGCTGAACCCAGGACAATATGCAAAACATTCTTAGAGAATATTATTCAGTTATGTACTCTGCCTAAAGCTGTTCACATTATTTATTTTTTCCTTACTGTGGAATTTGAAGAAAAAGCAGTAGATGAAAGTAGAGAATTAAATATTTATTATCTTTTTTTTTGCAGCTGTCTGTCTCTGCACAAAGGGATCTCCAATGTACAGTCAAGCTTAAAAAATAGCTTCACAGGCTATGGTACATTAAACTGGAAAACCTTTTTGCTATTTTCTTCCCTAATGCTAGATAAATAGCAATTAGGTTGGGCTGAATTCAAATAGGATACTGCTTGGAGCAGTCATCAGGAAAGTCAATATTTCATTTGATGAAGTTGTTAGCCAGCCTAATAACCTGAAAATATCAGGAAAGGCCATGCTTCACTTTTCATTCTTATTCTTCAATTACATCCAAATGTCTTATCCTTGTCATTTCCTTTTGGGATAGAAACAGTGATCACAAAAGATCCATGAGCCTTTTCATGATAAAAGCCAACAGGATATAAACCAGAGCAAAGCACTGAGTCTCAGAGGGTATTGTCTTCACTCACCTGACACTTTTTAATAATACCAAAGTTGGAGCTGCGAAATCTTGTTGTTACAGTGACATTCACTCTGTCAACTGCTGCACTTGGTTGCATGAAAGATTTCCTGTGTGTAGAGCCAGTAATCCTCTAACTAGGTAATCTGGAAAAAGTAAAAATAAAGCACAGCCCAAACCACAAAAATTGCTTCTGTAAGTTTTCCCAGTGCAAAACTCTTTATTGTGAAATTACATGTTTTAACACATTTGTTCTTTTCTACTACTTTGCATTAAAAAGCATAAACTGATGATTCATTGTCTACAAACTCCTCTTGAGCTAACTATTGCTACAATTTTAAATCATAGATGTATCTTTCTCCTGAGGAAAAGACAAATAATTTTCAAGTAATGTTGTATGTATTATTTTTCATGTCGTATCTGTTATACGAATAATTACGGTAAAACAATCATATTCATTTGATGTAGATCATCAAACAACTATTCAAGCATTAGTACTTATTCTCAGTTGTAAATGGTTAAATATTATATAAAATGAGCCAGAACATGAGATGTCAGAAAATGTCTTTAATTTCCCTTCATTTTTCAAACTTTTCTTTAATTAGAATTTTTTGTCCAGTATTAATATGAAAATAATTAGATGAAAATAATAAACTGTGTATTGCCAAAATGCTCCAAATGCCTGTCACCAGTTTCCCATTCTCCTAAGTTGCTTCTGCTTGGTGTATCCACATTTATTAAGCACAGAGTATAAGCTGGATGAGTTCCTCAGAAATGTGTGTTCTCAGGCAGATAATCAGAACTGAGAGCATGTGGGAAGGGGGCAGATTGTTCAATAATGCAGTCCTTTTGACTCTCTGTGGGAGGTGCTTATGGAAGTATCCAAAACAAGTCTCTGCAGGCACAGATGATTTTTTCTTGGCTTCTGAATAGTTTTTGACAGTTAGCAAAAAGGTGTCATCTCTGCTTGCAGGGGGTGCATAACATTTAGTGGTTATGGAGCCTAAGGTAGGAAGGGCTGCTACTCTGCTTTATTTCCATTGCAAATTTCAAATAACAGTGTGGAAATGTCACATTCAGACACTCTAACTCCCTTTCAAATCCCTTCTTTTCTTCACTATAATTGTTATCTCTCTATTTCTGTTTTGGAAAGCTTGGTGTTTAGCAAGGGAGGATCAGCTATTCAGCTGGAGTAAATTATCAGGGCTCCTGGAGGTAAGGCAGCTTACTCCAGCTGACATCTGCCCTGAAGAACATATAAAAAAGAACTGATAAATAAGCTTTGCAAGAAGACTTTCATTTGACCTTTATCATAACAAAACATTAGTAATTCACATTATGGTTGTCTGCAACACTCCTGCTCAAGAAGACATTTGATATTTTAGAGACAATTTGTGTCTAATGTAAGGCAAAAAGTTGCATAACAAAAGTATGAAAAGATGTTTCCTTCTAAGTGGTGGTATTTTCATCTCTACAGCCTCACAAACATGGGAGATGATTGCATGGAGGGATTTGGTACTGTACGTTTCATATTTTTGTTGTTCATATTTTTCCCTATTAAAAAAAAAAAAAGAAAATGGAGAGGAAGAAAATGTGATGGTAGAGACACCTCATAGAAGCTTTTGAGATTTCTTTTGGGAAATTGAACTGTACAATGTGTATTGTGTGGTTCTGTGGGGATAGGTATGAGCTGATTATCTATGTCATCTGAAACTGAGGCCAAGAATGAAATGATGTGAGATGGAAAGAAAAGAAACTGAAGAGAATTTCTTTTCCTTTCCAGAGAGAGAAGACAAAAACTTGATTCTAAGGTAGTATCTTCTTTAGATTATAGTTCTCTGTGATTTTATGATAAAGGCCAGTAGAAGAAGAAAAACTTTCACTAAAAAACCTCACTTTGTTCTGGGAGTGGAGCCCCCAAATGGTAACTTTCATTGCTCATGTTTGAGTTTGAATACAAGTAAGGTTGTTTTATACGTTCTTCTGAAAGAGCTAGAGCATTTTGTCTTGGGAAAAGCAAATTAACAAAACAAATGAAAAATAACAAAACAAATTAATCAGGTCTTGGTTTAGAGTGATAGAGTAATGTCTGTTTGGAATCTTAGTTTTTTCTCTGCTATTTCTGTCTGTAGGATTGTAAAGCCCAGTTGTAGACACCTGAAACTCAATTCCAGTCAGCCTTCAATGAAGGTATGCTAAAATGCAAGCAGCAGGCTGAAAAATCCTCCTTGGCCAATGCAATCAGTAATTTTTGGTTCTCACCTATACCTGAGTAGAATAGAGCTCTTCCTGCAGTAGCTACAATACATACATTGCTAGGTAGGGAAATTCAATTTAATTTAATTAGGGCAGTTATCCTGACATCCAGTCTATTAAGAAATAGGCAACTTTTAGTGTGTGCATGGAATAATTAGTAGGAAGCATTTAAATGCTCGCATAACTTCATTATAAAGCCAGCTAGTTAAAACTGAAAGGTGTCTAAATTATTGGTACCTCATTTAAATTACTTAGCCTTCAAGAAATACACACTTTTATTTGCTAAGTCATTGAATATTCCTTCTGAGTGACAGCCTTGGTGATGTACCCTCCCAGCTTATTTATTTAAAAAAGCAACAGACATTTTGGTTGCTTTCTTTCCTTGGAAAAAATAGAGACCACAGAGAGTGAAGAGAGAACACACAGAAAGAATCATCTTTAAAGGACAATATGAGCAAATTAAAGACTAACTAATCACGTATTTGTAGGTGTCTAAATAATTGACAAACTAACAGTTGCTTTGCCTTGTTGCCTGGTGCTAATCAGTCCATGTTGTCTCCGTTTTATAAATTTGTGCAGACTGTGATGACTTTCCGTTGTTTTGCTGCTTTCATTATTCTGATAAAATCAGGAGCAGAGCAAAAATAATACAGAAGTATTTTTACAGAAAAAAATGCAGCTTATCTCCCTGTGCCTGTTTCAGGAATATGATGCAACTGGAAAAGGCAAACAGATTAGAAACTCATTCATCAGAAATCCCTTATTTGAAAAAAGCTGAGTTTTCTACTCTATGTGTATCAAAATCATGTGAGAGTTGAGTACTGGATGAGAGAGGTAGGGATGTGACCCCACTGTCTGTCCATGGGTATGGCTTGTCTGTTACTTCCTTAACTTTAAGCACTTATTTAATGTCTCTAATGTAAGAAGAAATACTTTGTTGATATCTGTACTGTATCTTTCAAATCACCAAATTATTACCTTTCCCTTTTTTGTTTTATTTTTTTGTTTTTTTGTTTTATTTTTTTAAATAGTATATTGAGGGGGATTTGTCTTCTAATAAGAACTAATTTAAGTGCCTTAAGTAGCTTGACATGAATTTTCATCTTTCAATCAACCTGATGTTGATTTTTTGGTATATATCTATACACCTATCCTTGAAAGATATTATAGAACATAATTGTTTTACTTTTCACATGATGAAGAAATTTTAAAACCATATTTTTGCTGGTGCAGTTCAAGCTTCTGAATGCCTATCATTACAAAGGGCCCCAAAACACAGTATATTCAATGCATAAATTTGGAAACATTATTAATTAAAAATCCCCATTTTATGTTATAGGCAAATGTACTTAGGGAAATAGCTAGGAATCAAATCTATTGGAAGCTGTGAGTGGAAATACATAAAGCATCTATTTCAGTAACTTTCATATCCTTAGTGCTGTGATGTTCACTTTCAAGTTGCTTTAGAGAAATGGGAATGTAATGGAAGTTTTCAGGGCTGCTTAGTGTATATAAAAGTTTTTTGTTTATGAAACAGAAAATTCTAGGCTTCCTTGAAGAAAAATCTGGACATTCTCTTTCCCTTCTAATACCTAGCATAAATTAATGTTTTCTGGGGGAAAAAACAGCTACAGTACACAAAAAATATGCATTTTTGAATCCTGGAAAGGTAGAGCAAAGGCCTTTACACTCTGTGTGTGTCAGCCACCTCTTGCCTCTCACAGCACATGCTCTGGCAACTAAAATAATAGCTTTATCAAAGTATCATCATGAGTGTCATCTAAAATATCATGCAGCAAGATGGATATTTCAGCAGTACTAAACACCTACACTTGCCTACACAATGACGCAGTGCAAAATCCTTCAGCCTTGGAAAGCTACAAGCTCAAACATGTGCTATTTCTTTGACTTGTTCCTCTTAGCTTCAGTCTGGATTCACCAAAAGGTTCTGATCTATTGCATCCAGTCGGTCCTAAGTCCCAGTTCTGTGTCTTTCCAGGCCTTCCCAGTACACCATCCAAGCCATTCAAACTCCAGTACACTGGGTGATAGCTCAATAAAGGGAATGGCATGCACCAGCCATTCCCTGAAACAGTAAAATTTCCCTGATTCTAGTCTTTCTGTATCAAACCCAGTACCCTCTATCAGTACAGTTTAGTGCCTTTCTTCCAAGCACTTCACCTCATCTGACTTTCCCCTGACTTTATAGCTTCAGTCTTCCTTATCTCTTAATCTGACATTTTTATTCCTTCCTGTCCACAGTGAGGTAATTATCCAGCCTATCTCTTTATACTATGATTTCCTAGTCAATCCCAGTTCTCCCTCTATTCTTCTTTATCTTTTTGTTGGACTTGCAGTTCCCTGCTGCAGGCTAGTTTCCAATTCTTGCCTAAGCAGTTTAGAGCTTTCTTTTTTGTTTTCTAATCCTGGATTTCCAGTGTCTTCACATCAGCATCTTTTTGTGGTTTAGACTCTCAGTTATAATCTAGTCTCCTAACCATCTCTCTTTTCAGTCTTTATTCAAATTCAGCCTTTCTAGACAGGGCTTAAATCTTACAAGAAAGACTGAAATCATGAAATGGAAGCTAATTAATGCCAGTTAAGAATCCAGCCATATTATAGGGTAATTGTTAGTGGTATGTACTGCAGAGGTTTCCGGACACTTCCAACTGGCAGACCTTCTTTACAGTGGTTTATAAATTTGCAACATGTTAAAGTTAACAATGAAATCTTCAATGCTGCATGTCTACCTCCGGCTGTACCTAGCTAGTTTCACTCAGAACAATGAGTTGTTTCGAGAAACAAGGCTGTGGAAAATGCAGCAATTGTTCACATGGAAAAAATAGTGATGTTGAGAAGACAAATAATTTTTGTCAAGCCTACACCTACTGTTGCTATGATCACCACAGGAAAATCAACAAGGAAATTAATTGTTCTTTCTTCAGGGAAGGTTGTGCACTGGCTGTGGCAGAGGTCCTATGCAAAACAGAGTGTGATCAGATAATTAAAAGTCTCTTCATAGTGCAGGTGTGCAGGGCAGAATTAAGGCTGTACCAGCAACCATAGTCTAGCCTTAATTTTCTGAATTTCTCTTCACAACTTAATAATGCTGTTCTAGGATCGTGACATGTGTGCTGTATGAAGCAGTAGGTTTAGCAAAAATATTGTCTCATTTATAACCTTTATCCTAATACAGCAATGATAGAAACTAGAATCAAGTAGCAATTTTTCAGGTTTTGTATTAAAGAGTCCTCATTTTATCTTTTACCTTTAAAATAACTGTCAGTGCTAGGTACTGTTTTAAATTATATGTATTTATTTTTTTAAATGATGGGTTTATCCTCCATATTCTTATTATCTATAATATTCAAAATTTATTTTTTTCCTAAAATAACATGTGTAATGCAGTTATGGACCATTGATACAAATGATATCTCTCTCCCAGTTTGTTAGAAGTAGCTCAGAATCTGATCTTGCATTGATTTTTCACTGCGGTGAAATCAACAAAACTCATATTTGACTTGTATAAAGGCGTGATCAGATGCTGATTTGAATTTATTCAACACTTAAACATGACATACTGTTTAAATTAATAGTTTCCCTTTTAAAAAATTAGCACATTGATATTCACAAATGCCACCGTAAATTTCAGTTTCGTGATTGTGTGGACTTTCACATGGACTCTGTCAGTTAGCTTCAGCAGTGAGCTTTGTCTCTTTAGTCTTATAGCTTCACTTTTTTTGATTTGCCTTTCTAACAGTGACCACTTTTAAAATTTATTATATCACAGATGTGTGTAGATTTATCAGATTAAATGGAATTACACACCTAAGCTTTGTTAAACCTCAGAAAGAGTTAAGCAGTTGATTCTCTGGTGATGTTAGAGACTTGGTGGTAACTTATATAAGCTAACTCTGTGGGTCAAAAAATATTTTTAATTTTCATTCTTTTTCTTTTTTTTTTTTTTTTTCCTCTTCTGTTTGTTTTTTTAGCTTATTTCCAGCTCCAGGAAAAATGAATTACAGTACCTTGTACTGTGTCTCAACTGCAGAGATAATGAATGCTAGAAAAATCCAAGGGTGTGGGCACACTGTCTGTGGACTCCTCTGTTAAGTCCTGTGAGACATGCTGTGCTTTAGATAATATCATTAACAGCTCATTGATTTGTTCTCTTGTCTTCTCTCCAGGAGACATGTTGAGCAGACTGCTTGGTTTTGCTTTGGTAATTTGCCTGTATTTACACACATATATGCTATATGTTCTGTATGAATGGATAAATGCATGTTCTATGTTGTGAACATATTATGTAAGAATATAACTTGGAGCAAATTTTAGCAACTTGGCAATATTTTATGGGTACTATTAGAAGAATTCAGCATTACCAGTGATACTGCTCCAGGAGAAAATGAGAATTCCTGATGCCGGGGCTCATGTGCTCCAGCTTTATAGTACCTGCAGTTGAGTTGCCAGTGAATGTTTGGCAACAGATTGTTCTTTTTTTGTAAAATGTATAAAAACCAATGCCCACTCTCTGAAGTTATATCCTCTCCCAAATAAGACCAATAATACATTTAAGATGCACTACAAACTTTCCATCTTGCATATATACTCTGCTGCGCATGTTCAGTTAAGGTATGTGCTGAGCTAAGACACTGATGCCAGCAGTGCTTACAGACTGCTTACAAGAAAAATGTTTACAGTATTGGGAAGGAGGCATTTATATTCAGTGTGAAGCCCCAGATGCTGTTCTTCCTGGAGACCAGCAGGCCTTTAGGTCACTATGAATTACAGTCTTTAAGAACTGGAACAGTGGTGGCCAAAACCCATGTCTTAAAGCCAGTCATATAGTGCAGAATGAGCTGTCAGCATGTTCTTAGCGAGACAGGTCATACACAAAGGGCAGTGCGCATATGAAATAAAGGGCAAGAGAAAAGATGAGATAAACAAGGCTCCAACAAGCAATGTGAGACAGTTTCTGCCTCACCAACAGATAGAGTTCAGCCACAGATGGCACAGCCCTTCCTTGAAAGTGACAAGACTTTGAGTAATAAAAGGCAAAACAAAACATTTCAGACTTGTCTGTGTTCTTAAAATAATTGTCTTGGACTTTCTAGTTTCTTTCTAGGAAGAAAACAAAACATATTCTTAGAACATGCTAGTTTTACAAGATTCATATCTGAATGCATTTTCTAGAAATTTTAGCAATCCTGTGAGAGAATGGAGCTCTGTCACATGGTGTGTGATTTGTCCAAGCAGAAAATTAATGCAAACACGAGGGATGACTAAATTAGCACTTGCCCAGTAATGACTAGTAATAATTTGCAAAAATACCTGTTCCTAATCATAATCTTATGATAAGCTTCAGATTTAAGAGAGTACCTTTAAATGTTATTGACTAACTTCAGATAGTGAAAATGTACATTAAATTATGTTGTAAGCTGTTCATAGACATTCCATGAATAGAAACAGAGTTTTATGTTAGATCAGTAAGGGATGTGTTCTAAATTATTTGTTCAGCTGTATTTATTATTCATCCAGTATGGCTCATTATTAAAGTAGTTCAAACTTTTTTTTCTATTTTAATTCAAGAAGACTCTTTTGTTGCTTTAGCCATGCCTTGTAGCAATTCTAATTATTTTAAAATAACGTGATTTAGTTTCTTTTCTGGAAAAAAATATAAAGCAAATAAATCAGCTTTTCTCTTGCTTTTGCCATGTCCACCAACATGATCTGTTTGATTTGAAAGTAACAGGCAAGATAATTTTTAAATTTGAGTAGTAATAACAATCATATAATCTAATAATTTAATTATTGCACATGGACAGCATCCAGGTTTAAATTCGAGGGATTTTTTTGCCATACAGATTTGTTGCTTAGTCACTCATGATTGTTTTTTGGATTTTTTTTCAGATGTTTTTCTTCTGGTTTGCTCCTGATTTCTAAGTAATAGTAATGTGTTATCTGGCCTGGACTCTGGGCATCCATTAGGTCTCCTATTGGTTGATTTTGGCACTAAAATGAAACTCAGTTTTGAGTGCTAGAATTGGCCTGCATGAAAATCATTATAAATCTTGGCATTTGGACTAAATATCACAGTTCATCGTGAGTGATGTCAGGAGTACTAGTGGATGATCTATTAGAATGGAAAGTGTGAAACATGTTGGTCAACCCCTGAGCTTATATTGAAATCTGGTTTTGGCAATCCTGTAGTTTTCAATCATACTGCTGAATGTGTCTGGTTATCAGGCTAATTATATTACTTATCTAGTAGTCCACATCATTACAATATTTTATGAGTTAATGCCTTATTTTCTGGTTTTATTAGGTCAAATACAGGCATAGCACTTTCTTGTGTGGATCTTTTTAAAATTTCCTTTTTGATGAGTTGTAAAGGTCAAGGATAAATCAAAAAAGCTACTGTTACTATCTTTTCCATTTGATAGTGCCTACATTACTGATTGCTTTTCTCATAGTAGTTGTTCTGCCGTCATTACCTTCTCAAGCTCCTCCTTTGAATCCCATTAGAATCTAAGCAATGCTCATTCTGTCACCATCCAGAAATATTCCATCTTTCTCAGACAATTGCAGAAGATGCAATAATAAACAGTCACTGTCCTAGGCCCCTTTTATGCAAAACAGAAGAGCCTTGTGTTTGTGTCATATAGAACATTCCTTTCTACAGCCATTGAAAGGTAATATCATGACAGAACTTGCAAAAAACAGGATTAGTAGGTCTGCCCATGAGTGTGGTATGTGGCTCCTGTCTAACCCCACCTGAGGAGAAAGTGAAAGAAAATGCCTGTGGGTTTTGGTTTTGTTGTGGGGAATCGGGGTATCTGTGTATGTTTCTGAAAGATAAGTGCAGCAATTTCCAAAGTCTGCCTTGTGTCAACAGTTTGCTAGTGGGGTTTAACATGAGTTTACCTACACTAACTATGTTGAACATCTTTAAATCCCAGTCTTGGGGGTTATTTTTAAGAAATTGATCAGTTTTATAATTTTTAGGGTGTGTATTTTGACATATTTGAGCTAAATTAATCCAATACTTCGTTGACAAACCATGAAGTTTAGTTAATGTATGTGATGTAAGAAAACGTGTTCCTATGTTCATTATGTAAAATAAAGAGCAAAGGGGAAGAGGAGGGTCAGAAGAGAGGTATACAATCTAGAAATCTGCAGAGCAGGTTGTTTCATGGTTCACTACATTTGTAATTATTGTTAATGTATAATTTGTGTATTCATAGATATATTCGGTCTGGTTTTTGAAACCGATTCTGATCTTGAGTTTGAAATATTTCATGATAAGTCATAGAGTGACTTAATGTAGCACAAAAATGTTTCCATTTACACATTCTAACCTTTCTGTCTTACTGTTTTGTTGAATATCCCTATGATCTTCTTCTGCAGAAATGCACAAAGTGCCTAATTTATGTTCACTGTACTATAATTTATTTTGTAAACATTCATCAAGTCCTATCTTCTAAATTTACAGCGCAGATCTTTTCATATCTGTCTTATGGAAGTTCTTTCATGTCCCTAATAATTTTTATGCCTGCCCCTAAATCCATTTAATTTCTTGCCTTTCAATTTTTTTTTTGTTGAAATAAATTATACTTTTAATAACACTTAGAATATACAAAATTTTTGGAGATGTAGAAGAACACTGTATTTCTTTGCTTCTAGCTCTTTCTTATTGCTACTCTTACTCTGAATTTGAAAAATGGAAAACAGTTCATTGCATGCAACTGGTTTCTGGCGGAATACTTACTTCCTCAGCATGAGCAGTTCCTGCTGGTAAGGAATTGTTTCTAGTCTTGTGAGACAAAAATTACAAGAAAAACAAAAAGAATATTAAAAAAAAACAAACCCAGCTACTGGGAAGTAGTTGAGCTGGAATAGCAGGATTAGATGTCAGAAATCACCTTTTTAGAAGCGCATGGAAAAAAAGCAATTACATGTCAGAAATCTGTTTCACTCATGCCTTTTCCCCTCAGTAAACATTGTTCTTATTGAACGCTGCTGACAGATAGAGGTGTAAAAGATGATTCTTTGCTTTTAATATAGCCAGGCTTTTCTGGATAGAGTTGTGTAAGCTTTGATGGAAGATTGTTGTTACACATCACAACACTAAATATGTGGTATTTAATGCTTCTGATCTCTTGCCAAATTTCCTTGTTAGAAATCTGGCAAACAGCATTTGCATTCATTGTTCATTCTGTAAAATTAGTAAAGTTTCCTCAGTGTGTTCATAAAGTTCTAACATGTCACCATTTGCCATATCAAGACCTGTATAGGTTCAGTCACTCTAGAACATCTTTTTCTTTTGTTATTAAAATTGTTACTGTACCTAGGAATTTAAAATGTAGTTCAGGACCATCTTATTGCAAAAGACAAACTTAGAACAAAAAAGGAAGTTCTTCAGACAGACCATGGTATAACACAAGAAGGCTTTATTCTATAAAAGTCTTTCATTTACACACACTAAACAGGTCTGCTAAAGGAAGCAATTGCACATTTTTCCTGCCTCCAGCCACTAGCTTCTGTCTTTGTACTACCTTGTCCATTTGGCTTGCATGGATATTTGAATGGTTGCACAGTGAACTGAATCAAGGAACTGGTTTAGTTGAAAGGTAACCTAGCAGGAGGAAAATGTTTAGTGCCCAGTTCTGTTTATTCTTCATGGAAAGTAAAACCAAATTAATCATAGAAAAGTGCAACTACATTTATTCCTGGCACATTTAATGAACTTACTCTTAAAGATCCTTAGATGAAGCTATTGCTGGTTTCAAAGGTAAACTATTCCATTTCTTTTTTTCTTCTGTTAATAGTTTTTTTGTATCTTTGGTTTGCTGCATTATCTTTATTTTTGTCATATTTACTGTGAACATGAATAAGAGATGATTCACTTTCTCCTTCTTTCTTGTCTGTAGTAGTTGAAGACTTGTATTTGCTTTCCTCTGTCTTTTCCAGGTCTAAGAAGTCCCAATTTGCTTATACCTCCCAATTTGCCTATTTTTTTCTGGCCCCTGAGTAGTCTTTTTACAGTTCTCTGCTGAAATTTTTTCTAGAAAAAAATATTGAAAGCTGTACATGATTCCAGCTGCGAACATACCTGTTTTGAGGAAGAGGTCAATACCATCAGAGAGCAGAACAGGACACCTAGTTAATTTTAATCCCTAGAGAGTAATCCTTTCCATCTTTTATGAAAATGCCTTGTCTAGCTGTAAGGTGTTATTTATTCCTTTCTTCCCTTTCTTTGAATTGTACAAGAAACATTCTCAGCCTTATGTAATATAACATAATTGTATTTAAAATCAAGCCAAATTTAATTTATAAAACTTAAGTGCTCATGTTGGAAAAATCTGTTTCAAACTATGGATCTCAGTCTGTCTCTTTACAATTATATGGACATATGATACAGTAAGTGCTCATTTCAAAATGAAGTTGAAGTAGAGGATAGTTTAAAAGCCATTGTTGTTCCGTTGACAGTGTTATCAGTCTACAGCAAAGGAACCAGCTAGAAAAAAGTTTTACAGTTAATTTCCATTTTACCTCTCTTTTGTACCCATTTGTTTTCCATTATGCTATAAAATGGTGTTAACACAGCATAAAACTGTTAATGCAGCATAAAATGCTATTATGAAATACAGCGCCTGAGATTCTGGAAACAAAATTATAAACCAAACGTCCCCTATATACCTCCTTTAAATTAAGTCATAAAATAATACTAATTTGAAATTGTTGTCAAGATATTTCTTATAACCGTTCCCATATTCTGCTTTTTGCAGTCAAAACAAATAAGCCTGAATAAAAATCACTTTGAGTAGCTTCACTGGTGAATTTTTCCATTTATATATTTTTCAAAACATGTTTTAGGTACAGCTACTGCAGCTCTTAGCATTGAAATGGAAAATGTGCTGTTCCTTAAATCTAAAGGTGTTTGAATAGGTTATTTTTAGCGATTTCTTGAATTTTGTAAGGATTTCATGTTAATAAGATGGAAATTTTCTCCGGATTGCCAGAAAACCTAACTTTCTCATAGTCAAATGACTAGCTGGAGTTACATAACCTCCACTGGATATTGCATATAAATGCAGTGGTATGAAATATCCAGCATCAGGCAGATCCCTGTATTTCATAGGAAAGGAAATTCCGTGTATTAGAGAGAAATTCTGTTGTCAGCATTTACACTGTTTTGGAATCTATATAGGGGTTTTTTTGAATCAATGTGTTCCAAAACTTACTGTTTTTTTATTAAGAAGATGCAGCTCACACAGATGCCTACACAACACTATTCAGGGTAGTATCTAGCACTGTGCAGGACCAAACAGGACCAAAAATATGAGGACAGAAGTCTATTCTGAAAGTTTGTGCAATGCAGTTACAAGAAGTAGGAATTCATTTCTGTAAATTGCCAACCATATTATTTTAAGAAATAGATGCAAAGACTTAATTTGAGAAGCCTGTGTTAACAGAGCTTACAAAGATAAATGAGTAAATGCTCTGAGCAATTTAGAGATATTCCAGTCACTCCAGCCAATGAGCCGGCTTCATTTGGAGCTCAGCTCAGATGCGTCTATACCAACTTCCGTGGCATGGGGAGCAACCAAGAGAAATTAGAAATGTGTGCATGTCTACGGGGGCATGATATAATAGGCATCACAGAAACATGGTGGGATGGCTCCTATGACTGGAGTGTTTGAATGGAAGGTTACAGGCTCTTTAGAAAAGACAGGCTTGGCAGGTGGCAAGCGGGAGTTGCTCTTTCTGTTAGGGATAGGCTGGAGAGTATGGAACTCTGTCTGGGGACAGGTGAGCAGACAACAGAGAGTTTGTGGGTCAGGGTTAAAGGAAGAACAGTGGGGATCTGTTACAGACTGCCGGATCAAGAGGACTCTGTGGATGAAGCACTCTATAGACAGATAGGAACAGCCTCACCCTCGCAGGCCCTTGTTCTCATGTGGGACTTCAACCACCCTGATATCTGTTGGAGGGATGGTACGGCCTGACAAAAGCAATCCAGGAGGTTCCTTGATTGTGTGGAAGACAACTTCCTTGTGCAAGTAATAGAGGAGCTGACAAGGAGAGGTGCCATGCTTGACCTTGTGCTCACCAACAGGGAAGGGCTGGTGGCAAATGTGATGCTCCAGGGCAGCCTTGGTTGCAGCGATCATGAGATGGTCGAATTCGAGATCCTCAGGACAGTGAGAA
>WYDI02033788.1:0-48440 GCA_009867235.2 Psittacus erithacus | reverse complement strand
TGGTAGCAGCAGTGGTTTGTGTTATACCTTAGTTACTGGCCTGTTCTTATCTCAACCTGTGGGAGTTACATTCTTTCCATTCTCCTCCCCATCCCTCCAGGAGCTGGGGGAGGAAGGTGGGGAGGGAGTGAGAGAGAGACTATGTGGTTCTGGGTTGCCGGCTAGACTTAAACCACAACATCTCCTCTCATAGCCACCCTTCCTTTCTCCTCACGATCTTCCCTCATAGCCACCCTTCATCTTCCCTCATGATCCCCTGTATGGAATACCCCCTGTACTGGCAAACCCTGGGCCACTTCAGGCTTAGTTTTTTCACCCTTGCCATTCCTGTCTCAGCAGGAGGGTGGCACCAGCCTGATTTCAACACAGCCTTTACATTTATCTGTCCTAAAAAAATGCTATTACTTTAAGGAATATGTTTTTGGTTTAGTTTGTTTGAAATGTTTGGTTTGGTTGGTTGGTTTGTTGTTTGGTTTTTTTTTTTAACAACACTCTCTGAAAGAAGTGCAACCAATTTAATATTGTTTTCCTGAATCTGCAAGTAACCTGAAATATTAGCTCTCAGGGCTCAGTTGCTTTCATACTTTTCGATGGTATCTATTTATTAGCTTAGAAGTCCTGTGGTGGTCATGTCTGTCTGTCAATGTTAACTATTCAACTGCTGGATGTTTGATGACAAGCAGAGATAGGAATGGAGCCAGCAGTAAAAGGCAACATATGATAACAATAAAAAATGTAGGAGGGGGAAACTAAAGTCACAACAACAACAGTAATAAAAAAAAAGGAAGAAAAAGAATAAAAAAAGAGGATGGTGAAGAAATGGAAGCAAAAGACAAAGAACAAAAAGGACAAAAAACTTGCATACATGCAATCTATATACATCTATATTGATAGGTGAATACTTATTCTTGAGGGATTCTGCCTGTAAGAAGAAGGAAATGAATAAATAATAACTGTAAAGTCATTTAATACTGTTAAAAACTGTCTGGGAGGCTGTCGATTTCAGGGGCTGCACTTCAGAGACTTTCGCCCTAGCACTGCTTACTGGAAGACTTGTTTTTGTTCTTGTTGAACTGCACTAACAGCTCACAAACCACCCCAGACAATGAGTGGGGATGAGCTCCTGCTAGACATTGCTGAGAGATGTACTGGGAAAACTGGGGGCCTGCAAGAGTGGTTCAAGGACCAGTTTTCTTAAGTGCTGCTCTTCTATCAAGAGTGTGTATGTATACTACAGAGCACCTCTGAGAGGTTTTTCTCTCCTTGGGTATCATTAAGAAGGTATGGTGCTTGCGCGAGTCCAACAGCTCTTGATAGGAAGAGTCCTGCTTCTATGCAAAAC
Source organism: Psittacus erithacus (assembly GCA_009867235.2). Classification (NCBI taxonomy): domain Eukaryota; kingdom Metazoa; phylum Chordata; class Aves; order Psittaciformes; family Psittacidae; genus Psittacus; species Psittacus erithacus. Next base: position 47,098 of record WYDI02033788.1, on the reverse strand, counting down.
TTGCATCCCAGGCCCAGCTACCACTTCTGGGGATCATTCTGGCCTTACTTACCCAAACTCTTTGAAGGGCTTTCTCTGCATTTCAAACTTATCCCTTAGGAGTTGTAAACATGAGTTAGGATGTATTTGTTTTAACATTCTGTTGGGGAATTACTGGCAATCTCTCTTCATCTTTCAGCAAGGCCAATGGCCATTGGGCATCGCTGGTCCAGACAGTGAGCACAGATCCTTCTACTGCTGTCACAGCACCTAACTTGCTATAACCATCTTGTTAACCTGGGGAGTAGCAAATGCACCTTTCGATAAGGTATGTAGCTGAAACAGTGGTCCTGTGACACATGAAATACAGGTTTCAAACCTCTTGATAAAGCTTTAAAGAGTGTATGGAGAACCAGTTTTCATATCCTTATATAAAACCACAACACCAATGCTGTATGCAAGCAGGAGGAATGCAATGAATGCCATTGCTAACACTCGCTTGAGACCAGTTTAAATGATTGCCCAGTGACAATATTGAGTTCAGAATGCATACTTCCCAATATGAGATTTGTGGGATTCTGTAGCTAGTATATAATTCATATAAAACCTCCCCTCAGCACCAAAAGATGTATTGGGGAGGCTCTGCCTGTATGTTTAAAAGGCTGCTTTTGCCCATCTTCTACCACTAAAAATGGAAACTTTTGCTGTCTGCTGTGATTTCTGACAATTGGCCTAATGAGGCAACAGAAAGAAAAGAACAACATAACAGTCATATTGTGAAATAATTTTCACATTTTGCTCAGGTTTCCTGTCTCTCATTATAGGCATTTATGAGAAGTGAAAAACACAGGAAAATTCAGAAGACATTATTTGAAACAATAAGTGAGTCTAGGTAATAATGTACTGTATGCCCAAAAGCAAAGGAAATAATTGTTTTTCAATCTAATGTTGTATTTATCACTCTTGGGATGAAAATACAGCTAATACATATTTCAAGTGTAAGTTCAAAATATTCATGTGCAACCAAGCAAAGGTTTATTTCTCACTCTCCATCTGTTTCTAGTGAGGTTATGTTGTTGTTTTTCTGCATTTTGCGGTTGCCTTATCTTAATAAATGATTAGTTGTGAGATATTATTTCCCTTTAAAACATATGACAGCAAAACAAGTTTTTAATAAAGTGTTTTGAAAAAGCAACAGACTGAAAAAACCTGGGCAAGAGTTCAAATTGGTAATGAACTGAATATGCCTCTAATTGTATTGAATTTACAAGTAATAGGATGAAGCAACATTAGAAATTACTTCTGACTGAAATTCAGTGCCTTAAGGCTGAGAATGTTCCCCTCAAACTTCCGGAGACGGAATAAAATTGCTCTATCATTATTTGTTTTAAATATCTGTCACTTCAAGTGACAGTTTTGCTTGTAGTGACAGGACAAGGGGTAATGGGTTCAAACTTAAACAGGGGAAGTTCAGGTTAGATATAAGGAAGAAGTTCTTTGCTGTGAGGGTGGTGAGGCACTGGAATGGGTTGCCCAGGGAAGCTGTGAATGCTCCATCCCTGGCTGTGTTCAAGGCCAGGTTGGACAGAGCCTTGGGTGACATGGTTTAGTGGGAGATGTCCCTGCCCATGGCAGGGGGGGCTGGAGCTAGATGATCTTAAAGTCCTTTCCAACCCTAACTATTCTATGATTCTATGATTCAAATCTCAAAATGAAGAATGATGGGCTAAGCCTTCCTGAAAACAGACACCCTGATAAATGTGTCACAAAAGCTGAGGTTTTTCTCAAGCGAAGATCTATTTTTTGCCTTTGTTTACCCACTACTTGTACATTACATGTTTGGTGCAAACTGATCTGGGTATGTGTAATACAAGGCTCAGTACATATTTAAACCTACATTTTTTAACTGGGATTCAGCTGCGCTGATCTAGATGAGGCTCATTGTAGGACTAAATCTCTGTGCCTCATGCCAGTAATTAAGACTCAATCTTAATCTTTGTATGAAGTCATTTTGTATCAAATGTATAAATAATTAATGTGTTGTGTATGGAAATGCTATCAGATTAATTCCTTTAATAACAAAAATCCTTAGATAAATAGAGGTTGGTCAGCAAAGTGACCTTTTATCTTTTATTCTGTGGCCTTGAATTAAATCCAGCGTTGAACAGAATGACCATTAATCATTTTGATCAGATTGCTGAGAGAATTACCAAATGAAGTCAATTTAGTCATCTCAGTTTACTTTCTACACGGAAGAGGCACTGGGTTTGTATCATACAAACAACACAGTAAGACCATGACTGGTTTCTGCAGGTCAAGGCTGATACTCATTTGTGAAGGAGCATGGACCTTGTCTATCTATAAGCGCTCTTGAACCTGCTGCAGATAAATAAAGGATTTCTTCCCCCAGAATGGGTAACCTTATGTTTTGTGCCATAAATAGATTTTAAAATGTCTTACAGCTAAAAGTACAGAGAAAGGGTACGCTTGCAGGTCAAGCAGAGTAAATAAGACTGTCTCACAGATTCCTCTGGGGTTCAGATATGTTTGCATACTGCAGAGGAGGAAAATACAAGTTTCATGCCTTCCTCCATGGCTGCTGCTACTCAGCTGCTATCAGCACAGTGTGAATGCAAACACAACCGGAGAGAAAATATTAAAAGACATTTAAAAACTTGTCAGATCAGTTATTAGGTTAAGTAACATTTGCTATAACCTCAGCTTCATGGATCAGCTTTCCTGATGAGATCACAGCAGGTTAATGCAGGAAAGAGGCAGAACCAGAATCCGAGTCAGAAAGGGAGAAGCCCATCATAACAAGGAACAGCAGAGAGTTCCTGACATAATGAAACTGTGATCATCAAATATATTTCAATTTTTCCATGCTGAGGACAATATTTTGGCAGTACTATAGGGACTGAAATGGGTGATGTGCACAGTCCACCAGTCAGTATCTTGAATCTTACATGGCATAAATCATAAAAATGATAAAAAACTTAAAAGTGTTTCCAGGATCTCTCTTTTGGGGAATACAACTTACTGGTCCAAGGTAGAAAGTGTCACTGCCATGAAACCCAAGTTCTTCTGCCTAAGAAAACTGCTGAATCAATACAAAGGAAAAAGTGCTGGAAGGAATAGGAAAATTGCTGCCCAGGCATCATGTATCTGTGGCAACAGTTATCACAAAACATAGACAGAGAAGCAGTTCTCTTATCACTGAAGTGCTTCCAAACTCCTTAATGAGAATATTACAGGATCTGTTTCACAGGCTTCAGCTACAGGAGAAATGATCTGCCACCTCTCTGTGCTGACATATCTCCTACCTTCTAGGCTGTAGCCCCCCTTCCCCCCCTTTCCAGATGACATACCTTTTGGCTTGTGCTCCACATGATGTGGTAATGTATCAGCCCTGCTAGAACAACATGTACATCAGCTGGCTAGTATGATTTATATTTAGCCTGTCAAGTCTCACTTATCTGAGTCTTAGCTCATATTCCACCACCACCACTTTTGCATGCTGCGCATTTGTATAGCATTGGACACTCACAACCTTAATGTGACCAAGAAGTGGAGTGCTGTTGAACTCCCATATAGTATGGAAGGAATTGATGGAGGAATATACTGCCTTCTCTAGGAAAGGACCAAAAGAAAAACCTTTTTGAGAGAGACACTGGTAGAATCTATCAGAAGTGTTTTCTAACCAATATCACAGCTCTTCTTTACAAGAAATGTTCATACTAGTTTGCACAGGGTGTTTTTTCTTTCCCCTGAACTCTGAGAGGTTTCAGGTCTGGAAGCTTCATGGATGTGGAGCCAGATTTATTAAAAGTAAGTGATATGATAGCACTGAGCCAGTCCATCCCCATCCTTTTCCTCATTACACATAAACACAAAAGGTGCAAATGCTTGCAGGCTGTTAATCACAAACTCAACTGCATCTGAACTGGGTGTGCAGATTCTTGTTGCTAAAGCCATACAACATGGCTTTATAGCTGCCTGCTTCTCTTTGTGTGCGTGCCACATGCAGCGCAGTGTGACATTTAGCATATTTAGTTATAATTCAGCATGGTGATACAAGCCAAATTAGTAACCTCTTTCCTGGTAGCCATTTAATAACAGTCACAAATGGCCTGAGGAAATCCCCATTTGTACAAAAGACAATTTAACAGACACAGATGTGTTCATCTACGCAGAAACTTCAAAGGAGGCTTTTTCACAAATATGTGCTGCTTGTTGCCTTCCTAGTGGCATTTGTTACTGCTTCCTGCAATGCTTGGTTTAGGTTGGCTCTTGTTTTTATGGGCCGAATGAAGGGTCAGCCAGAGTGAAAGGCTACACTCTTTTTCTTCTTGCTAAAACCATTAGTTCAGATCAATTTTATATTCCCATATTCCATTAACACAGAAATATGTTCTTAGAAAGCATCAGATAGTGCACTACACTGCCTTTTATAGGCAGGGCTATTGCTTCGTCATTTGATATGAATTAGGAGACATTTCAAGGAAATGAATGCAAACCCAAACAATCATTTCAGTGCACTTTTCTCTGAGATTATTGTTTTTGCTAGATACATAATCTGTATTTAAAATATATGAAATGGAGGTATACTTAATGTTCAAAGTGATATATGAAAAAGGCAGAAAAAGGTGAACTCTTGATATATTACAAGTCTTTCATACCATGAAATAACTATTGCCTATTATTTTACTCCTGACATTTTTATTTTTAGGGGAATTTCAGTTGATTTGTATTGCTGACACCACTGATATGTTGTTTCCAGTGACCTTACATCCAAAATCAGTAGGGTGTGACATTTGATGGCCCAGATAAAAAACATTAATAGTAGAAGAGAGGGTTTATTTTCCTGGTCATAAATTAAGTTTAAATAACTCAGAATTTATTTTAAACTCTTCAGTACTTTTTACTGTCTACCCAATAAATGTATTTATTACTGGCAGCTTAACTCGGGTTTTCTTGGTGAAGCAGTTTTCCCAGATGCTTTTGCCTTTTTTCTGAGGCAGCATTAGGTGGGAGTAAGCACTGCTTCCCACAGACAAAAGGAGATGGCTCCCTTCCCATAGAAAGGTATACAGTGGCAGCTTTTGGCATGAGGTACAATGGTGAACAGTTGGGCTCCGGGAATTTTGCTGCATCTCTGTTAACATATGTAGATAGACTAATATAAGTAGTAAATGTGAAGTAGAAGTATTAGTGTGACCTAACCTGTGCAAATTGCCCTGCAAATGCTCTCTTGAGGCATTTTTTCATGAATGCCAGTGAACGACACACTATTCCTGTGTAAATTTCTCCACTTTGAAAATATTCGAAGAAAGACCAAAATCTCCAGATGCAGCTCGAAAAAGAGAGATAATGAGACAGTGAGAAATTCACTCATCAGAACTGTTACAATCAGTCCTTGGGACGTAGGCACCTTTATGTGAAAGCGGAGTATGGCTGGTGCCTTGGCAAAACCCTAAAAATCCTGCAAAAAGCCGTTCTTGCCCCTCTCTGATCTGCAGCTAGGTCTAAGGCCCTGCAATGCAGTGAGGAGGGGATGATTTTTACAGACTAACATTTATGAAAATGATAAATTGTTATTGGATTGTTTTAAGAACTTTTATAACAGCAAGAATAGAGCTATCACCATATATAGGCTCTTAAAAGTCAAGATGGGTTCCTGCAATGCAGGGTTGTACTCTGCATTCCCTCCTGTCATTTTTTATTGCATAAATCTGTTTAGGAGATCACTGTGTCTCTTACACACTGTTCGTGAATGGTGATACAGCATCTGTTTGCGTAGCTGAGCCCTGGAGGCACTGGCAGCAAAGAAGGGTCATGAAATGTTTTTGCTCTTCAGAAAAGTCTTTTTGGAGTTTCTGATGCAATCTGATTCACTGAAGCAAAAACAAGCTCTTTGCTGCAACAGAGGCTGTTCTTTTCTGAGGGAAGGAGAAGGGATCAGATTAATTTACCTGATTGAAGATGCTTCCCACTATCTTTCTGTCGAGCAAACGCCATCTGTAACTTCAGTGTGGGTGGAAAAGCACAAAAGATTTTGGATATGAGAACGTGAGCTCGGCTTCCATTGGGAAAAGTTCAGCCAGCTTTTATTTCACTTACCCTAAACCAGCTCAGGCCTAGTGTCACAGACCTGGTCTGTGGGTAGAATTTGCCTGCCCCATCTTCCAGCCATGATTCTTGTTGCAGAAACGCAGGGCAGTGTCACTGCCACAATGAAAATCTCAGATGCTTCAGGTAGGTCCCAGCATACCTGGCCTGGAAAAGGACTGCTACCTCCTAATGGGAGGATAGCAGCTGGCTAGAGTAAAAAGTTTTCCTGCTTGTGACCTTTGAGAGGGATCCAAAACAGGCTTTAGGCTCAGGGTGTGAATTCATAGGTGAGGCAGAAAATACATACAACAGACCTTTCTGTGCATAGCTTTGTACTGCAACCCCTTCAGTCTGTGTATTTCAGTACAAGCTGTCAGGAAACCACAGCACTGAAAAAGCAGGCCTTGTACATGCATGATCGCCAAAATTAAATGTTTAGCTTCATCTTTTGGTTTCTCAGTTTTTAGGATGAGCTCAGTTCATATTTTCTTCTGCAGCCAACAGGATTGTTTCTGGGGAGTTTTATTTTGGAGCCTTGGTTTATTTTAATAGTTTAGTCTGATTCTTCTATAATCTCTTGATTTCAACATCAGAGTCTTAAAAAAATCTGAAATAATATGGGCTAGCAAAGCTTAAGCTGTATAATAGCTGTGCTCATGCACAGGTTTGTATGTCGTCTTTGACTGAAACTTTTTATACAGTTCAAAGCCTAGATTCCAGTAGTCTTCCATAGCTGACTTGCTGAAGAGAACCAGACCATGATTCCAAGTTTGGTTGGTACTTTCCTATATAAATTAATCTACAGAAGAATAATAAACCCACCAGTGTTTTCTTTTACGGTTACTTTTCCTAGACACATATGCTGCTGCTGAACTGGTAGTCTGTGTATGAGATGGCCAATGGGAAAAAGGAGAAAGGAATTTCAGATCATCTCATAAACTTCCTCAGAGAGCTGCGGAAGTGTGAATGCCTTCAGTTGATCCAAGGAGGGCACAGAGGCTTTTGTCCCCTCCAGCTTGACTTTCCTCCACAACTTCTCCTTATGCAGCTAATGGTGGAGGAAGAGGATCCCAAGGCTCATCTGCCCCAGGTTCATTGTCCTCAGTGGGTATCTCTCCATGTGGTTGGGGAAAAATGAAAGGCACCTCCTCCAGATGCCATGGGTGTGTAAGGAGCAGGGCAGTTTGCTAAAATAGGTTTTGGCTTCCCCTCTGCCTAACCTCAAGAGTCAAGGGCTTTCATGGAACTAACCTACCCTATTATTCTTTCTTTCTCCTTCACAGTCCCTTGCTTGAAAAGAATGTGAGAATGCAGGGGGTCCTAGGATTGTTGGAGCCATGTGGGGATTTCTGTGGAGCTAGTGGGAAAGGGAGCCCACAACCAGAACTGCACTTAAATAAAGTGATAGACTGGCTACATAGACTTGTCTGCTTCTCCACTCTGTCTCAAAAGACAGAAGGCCATTATGCGCAGATGCCCCAGCCCTGGAGCATGACAGAGCCCCTTCTCTCACCTCAGACATAGGGCAAAACTGTCCTACTACACAACTAATCCACCCTTGGGACATGACACGTAGCCTGAAAAAACCTGGGCTACACAAAACTGACTAATGACAACTGCTCTTCCTATTCTGGGATGCCTATGTCCCCTGCAAAAGCAAACAGGAAGGTGAAATAGAGGTCATGACAGAAAATGTCATCACCGATGTCCCTTAGAAGCTGTATCCAGGTCCTGGCTTGTTTTGAACAAGTCCTCTCTATATCACTCTCTCTTCAGCTACTCTGGTGATCTTAGAGGAATTGTCCTAACAGCTGCACAGGTTGATTTTCCACAATTCACAAGAGTTCCTGTGTCTGGACATCAATATGCCAACCATTAATATATAGCATGCTTTTACTGTGAATTCATGAAGTAACACTGCAATTAAATGTCCCTGTTAGTGACATGATTTATTAATGACACAAGGCTCAGCTTAAAGCTCTTGAAATTAAAAATAGGCTTGATTCTCCCTCTCAGTATCATAAAATTCATGTTAGGTACAGGTATTAAATGACATTTGAAAATACTGCCAAGACAAGGAACTTAGTGAGGACAATGATCTTTTCTGCCCTTATTTGCCCCTTTCCAGACAATTCGCCCAAAGAAATAAGGGGAAGATAGATAAACAGTAAAAATCTCACCACAAACCAGAAAAAACTCTCAAATTCAAAGCAAGAAAAAAGCCAAAACCTCCTGATAAGGAAAATCACAGGAGTCTTCTGACTGCTTTGTTTTGAGTCCTCTCAGTTGGAAGGAATATAGTGCTGAGATGTAAAAGCTTTTCATGTGCAGGTCAAAAGGCTCTTGGAGAAAGCTAAAGAATAGGACTACAGTGCATGCCACAAAAGTACCTGCCTCATACAGTGTAAAAACACATTAGTATAAGGCTTAGATGATGATCTAGTGGTCTTTTCCATTCATTTGTGATAGATGCCTTCTGAGAAGGCTTTGGTATAAATAAAAACTGAGCTGATTAAACAAACAAAATTCAGGTAACTGCTACCTCAGTGGTATCTGTAAAGTTTACTTTATGCTAATGGACTCCATATGGTTGCAGAGGTTCTCTATTTGCTTTATATGTTGCTGTTTTCTTATTTATTCTTTTTTTTATAAAATGCCCTAAATATTTACTGTTGGAAGAGAACAAAGCTATGGGAGGCTCTGAAGTGATATTCGTAAGAACTGTGAACACTGACTAATTGATTAACCAAGAGTTCTTGAAGAGAATGATTTGATTAGGGTAATTTATAGAGATTGTATCTTTTGTCATCATTTGTCTCTGAAAACATAGAAGAAAACTGCTTCCAAGTGCATGTAGCCGCTGGCATGAGAGATGGTGTTCACTACATCATCAGTTACAGCAGACTGCTCAATTTTGTACCTTTCCAGCTAGTCAAATATCCAATAACAACACACACACACACGCACACACACACACGCACACACAAAAATGCGCTCTACCTCTTTGCACTCAAAAGTTTTCCAACATGGGCTTTGGGGTTGTTCACTGCACTGCTCTCTGTAGCATAAACATTTATTTAAATGGGGCTGTCTTTTCAGTAATGAAGAATGAAGGAAAAACAATGGTCTGATTTTGACAAATTAACTTGTGATTTGGAGAGTCAGTGAAGCAGGGAAGAGACATTCCTAACTATACTAATTAAATGAGCTTGCAACATTTATTTTAATGCAATGGAACCAGCCATATGAAGATGAACATTTTAATTTATTTTGTGGTGACATTATGAAAAATTTCTCTGCTGCAGATTATCTACAAAAACAAATCTCATCAGCATCTAGGTTTGTGCATGAAATTTACATCTCTCACATAAGTTTCACCTTCCCCAGCGAAAACAAATGGAATGTGCTAAGTTAAAAAGTTTCTGCAAAGGTTGCCTTCCCATTGATGCGGTTGTTTATGTTCAAATTACCTCTGTGAAAAACACATCCATTTTTCATGGTGCACTGTAGATGAAAAATTCCAAATCTGTTCTAAGGGGAATGCAAATATAGCTCATTAGTTCAAAAACATTTTTCATGAACGACTGCTGAGTATTTTTGGGCAGATGAGAATGTGCAGTTTCAGCCAAGAATAAGCACCACATGTCCTACTAATTGTTTTTTAAACTTGTTCCTTCCCTCTATGGCATTCAATAAGTCTAGAAAGTGGGAAGATACCTGGAGAAAAAAGATTATGGGTATCCTCACTTATAGCCTATACTGGGTCTTTTCAATATACAGTGCAGTATGAGAAAAAAAATAGGAGCGTTAGCTTTCAGATGGGTAATATCGTTATATTCAGGCACATGACATTTCTCCCCTCAGAGTTTTTTCAGGTTTTAGTAATGAGTAGGAATATTATTTATGGAGTGCCATCAACAGAGGGAACATTGTCCTAAGGTTCATATCAGTGATGGTGTTATGGAGCTGCTGTCAGAAGGAGCTGCAGGAGTTGATTGGGTTTTGGGTTTTTAACTAGGTTGAGTATCTGTATATTTTCACTGCTTAAAATGATTCTTTAGAAGGTGCTTTAGCCAGAATTCTCCTCTCTTCTGCAGGCCTTCCAAAAATTGCTTTGAGATGGCCTTAAAAGCCAGGAGATTTAAGCAATGTCAGGCTTCCAGCCTTCCCTCCGTGAGTCTGAAATCTGGAACAATTAAATACAATAAAAAAAAGATGTTGTTTTAGATATTGTCTGATTTCAGGATCTGGTTCACTTGTATGTCTTGTGACTCTTGTGTGTTGGTCCTTCATGTGTGATGTGCGCCTACCAGCTCCTCCTTGACTCTGTAGTGGAGAATGACTCTCCAGGGGCCTTTCTGCAGCTAGACTCACCTTAACATTTCAGACATGTCAGTTTACCCAGCCACCTGAGTCCGGGAGGTGAGCTGCCCCATTAGGGGCTGGTAAGGGTGCTGGGTGACTGAAGTCAGTATCACAGCTCCAGCTGAGCTGAAATAGTCAGGGCATCCTTTGGATGAGCTCCTTTTCACCTGGGCAACCCTGCAGCCCTCCATCTCAACCTCAGACAATATGCAGACATCCTCTGCTTTCCAAAATTCATGCTTCTTCACAGACTGTAGATACTTATCTTTTATCTTGGCCCTCTGTTAGATTTGGAATGTGGGATCAGCTTTTCAGGCTGGTTACAAAAAAAAAGAGATTAGTTGTAATGAACTAGGGTTTCCTACAACTGATCACTCCCCTTCTTTCTGCCTCTTGCCTGGCACTTATGGACCCTTCTCTTCCCCGCCAAGGGATCAGCAAACCCTGGCATCTTGTGAATCATTCCGCCTACCAATGAACTGCAGCCACCTCTGGACTGTGCTGTGCAAATCTTCTGTCCATGCACAGAAAAGCTTGAAATGTAATGAGTGTAGTATTTCACCCAGCTGAGACTGTGGGGGCATGTTAGGCAAGAAAGAGGTTGTTAATGAAAGTTGAGTTGGAATTTAACCGTAACAATCATATTAACATCCCTAATCCAATGTTATGGGAATCTTAATAACAGTGAAGTATGGAAATTTAAGCCAGTTGATCATAAAAATCCTGGTGCCTAAGATCATAACCGTTTTTTCTGTCTAAAAAATAGTCCTGTGTATCCTAAACGTTTGCTAAACACTTGCTAATTACCGTTTGTTCAAGAAGGGAAACAACCAGGCACTGAATGAAAACACTATCCTGCAAACCTGTTAATGTGTTGTTGACAAATCTCACGCTACCATTTTTTTCTTAATTCAGGATGTCAATCACTGCTTTTCTATTTAGGTCTTCCAGAATACTTATTTTTTGGTGGCCAATCTTAAGAGTTCTCTTGCGATAATTTCTGGTGTTAAAACTTCTTCACCAGGGCAAAAATATCCTTCCTGTCATGGACAGAAAGGTCATCTCCAGCATGTACCATCATCAGGACTGTAGCATTGTCATAGTGGGGTGCTTCATGGCCTCTACACACTCCAGCAATCTGCATATGTGATCCATACAGAGCTCCATGGCTACAAGGCCATAAGACAGCCATGATTTAGCTTCGACCAAGGAAAGCTTCCCACAAGACGCTTATTCCTCGTATTTCCTGAGAATATAGGAAATGCCCTGGCTAGCACAAACACAGAGACTAAGATTCCCTTCAGCTCCTGGAAGGTTAGTGTTATTCCTGGAGGATTGGCAAATGCAAACTTTAGTAAGTGATATACAATGTTGAAGGAAAGTAGAGGTTTTATTCAGATTTGGAAAGGTGAAGGTCAGCCTTTCTGTTAAATATACACTGTAGTACTCAATAACTCTGCTTCTAAAAATCATTGAGCAATAATTATACTCAGATATAACGCAGCTACCACATTGTGCAGTGGCTGCAACAGAACGGCCAGCTGAAGAAACAAACCTTCAAGAGAGCTAAAGCCACACAAAAAAATATCAGTGTATCATCTGAGAGGACAGCTTCTTGCAGTGTGATGGAGTTTTCTGTCTGATGATGTTTCACTGATCTTGAAATATGGAGGTATTTTATCATCACTGAGGCTTATGCATATCTCCTGAAACAGTCAACAGCTGAGCTCCTGCTCACAAACCTGACATTTCCAACCATGCTTATACTCAGCTAAAAACACCAATGCACTGAGAAGGTCTCATAGGACAAAACTCACCCAAAGAGATACTTTTATAAAACTACGATGCCACCAGCAATGAATCTGTCCCATGTTTTTCAGTATGCCATTTACAAGCAATAAAGGCTGCTGTCATGCTTCCCATGAGATCCCTGATGAGGGAAAAAGATGATGCATTTATACAAAAGCTAGCACATAGACCTTCAAAAAGAAACTTTTGACAATTTGCTTTTGACTCCAAAATAATGTACAAAAAGTCATTGCTCTTTCTGAGCTCATATATGCCTTGTGTTTGTCTTAAAGAATCATTTCTCTTCATTCACCTTTTTACTCTGTTTAGGCAACCAGATTAACGTGTGCCTGGACTGGGTGCTTTTCTGGCTTTCATTCTGTGAAGACAGCAGGTCAAATAATGCAGGAATCCATCCCAATGGGGAGAGGTTTTATTTCTCACCAGTCTTTCTGACCCCTCTATACACCACATTTCTTCTGCTTTTATTTGTGCCTTCTTCCCCTTTTCCTTCTCTAATTTCAATTACCCTTTAACTAAGAAGCATCCAATGATATTACCGTCACCTTCTGTCATCTATAAAGAGCAGCCAGTTGCTTTCATCCTGATAAACATTTATATTACACTGAGGAAAACAAGGAGCAACCCAGTGAGGCTTTATTGTGAGACATTCATCTGTGTGTGCTTCTTCTGTAGGAGATGCACCCCACTATCCTGTGGAATATGCTGAACAGCCCAAATTAGCAAAGACTGGGCTTAACGGTTCTCTAGCCATCCTTCTTGGTGACCGCTGACAGTAGGCATAGGTAGCAAATGGACAATGTGGTCAGGATGCCAGGGGTTTCCGTGTGCTCTCAGCTGCCTTGGGAAAACTTCCAGCTCATCCAATGCCATGCAAAAATTAGAAGGGTCTTGAGCTCTAGGCGACCAAGGGCTCTCTTCTGCTGAAGTTAAACTGGTTGCAAATAGCTGTTCAGCTGGGCATGTCAAACTGGGACAGCACTGGCTTCATGGCTGGCTAACGGAAAGTGCTGTGTCCAACCCTGTGGATGCCTGCAGCCCCTGCCTTTTTACATTCCTGACACTTTGACTTGCATTACTTGCTGAGCTGCTCCAGTGTCAGCTGCAATTTTTCCACAAGATGCTGATCTTCGGGCAGCACAAGTGCCATAAGTGAGGGCTAACAGACAGATATGAAAATAAGTTTTTTCCCTCTCTCTTTGTCTCTGTCCTTTAGTGCGGTATCAGTTTGCAGTAGATTAATTTTATGTAAAGTTTTACATTTCAGATTGTGATCAGCATTTTTTTCCTCTTGGTTGGCTCTGAGAAAACATATATTCAAGTTTGAGAATTCATCATGTCTGATTAATGATGTGTATATAGAGCTTCCTGTATTATGTTCTTTCTTTTGGTCTTTTTTATTCAGTTGTTTGCTGTACTCCAACCCTGCGGATAGATGGTTCTGCAGTGATAAATGTAAAGTTTGCATAAGCCATGTAACAGCAGGACAGCCTATTATCACTGTACATTTTCCATGGCTGTGCAAACCTCTGTAGGCTATTTTATTGCTAATAGATCCACAGAGAAACAGTAGCGATTTTATGACTCTTTTTAAAATGGAAATTCATGTTTGAGAAATACAACTGGGAGGAAACAGATGTAAACCACTTAAGCATTTGCAGAAAATTGAGATGCACACTCTTATTTACAGACCCACATCGCCTTCATTGTTTTATTTTCAAAATTAAAATAAGCAATCTGTTTGCCGTGGGAAATGAGGAACTGTAAACTTGTTTTTCCTTTACTAAGCAATGGCCAGCATCACTGTCTCTGTGCTTAATGGCATTGGAGAAAAGGGATGACAATTTCCCCCCTAGATTTTATTGTCTGTAACACGTTCCCTTTGTAATCTGTGTAAGAGATATGCAAGTGGGAAAGATTTTAGCATAACCATGTTTCTGAATTCACATTGTGTTATAAAAGCTAAAATGATTGCCCAATCTATTATAAGGTTTTACCCAAATATTTAAAGCAATCAGAAAATCGGTTTTCAAACTTTAATAGCAAACAATTGCAAAGCATTTACACTCATGTCGGAGTTCTAGTGTGCTCATTGCCTACACCACCAGAAAATATTTGTTTCTTCTTGCATGCTGGTTTAGGTTACCAATTTCGAGGGCCAAGAATCCTATTGGAAAATTATCATAAAATATCCCTGTAAGTTCTGTTCAAAATATGAACTCCTGAAATCACCTGTCAAAAAATGCAGCATTTAACATTTATTAGTTATAATAGTACTTCATGCTGATCTACAACCCTGCATCCATGGAGACTGGAGCTCTACACCCTCTTGCTTCTCTCTTAGAAAGGGGTGTTATATATGCTTTACAAATGGCTAAACTGGGATGCAGAACTTTATGGAGGTTTGGATCTATGGCTCTGCTGAGGGCTGAAGGTTGGAAGAGCACCCAGTAAGTCCTCTGCTCATTAGTTACCACCATGCACATATTTTTTCAGCCATGTATTTCTGAATTATTGTTTGTTTTCCAGGAAAGTAAGGGGGCTGCAGTGTTACAGTATGTAAATGGACTCAAAATATACTATCACACCTGAGGAAGGCCGCTGAGCAGTGTAAAAAGCTCTAGTTTCAACTACCTCTGATGTGGAGAATGTGACAGAAAAAACCCCAAATATCAACTGTTAAATGAAGAGATAGAAAATCCTTTCCTGGTATGCTGAATGTTATATAAGAACACAGCAAACAATCTTATCAATGTCCTGTGTCAGTCAGGTGTATACCTACAGTAACACTTCCCAACAGCAGCAGCTCCACACCCTGGGAAGCAGGAGCTGCAATGTCTCCTGATTAAAACTCTTTGCTGAAAGCCAGCCGTAAAGCTCAGATGAAGCCAGATCCTTCTCTGTAGCCACTCTGGTGGTCACCTGGACACTGTTTTCTTAGGAAGAACTTGAAACTGTGATGAAGCAATTGAATAGAAGGTGGAGGACACCACTGAGATGCCCCACTTGGGGCCATAAGAAGAAGAAAAGGAAAAGAGGGATGCTTTTATGAAGGGCAAAGACACCAGTGTGCCTGGATCTTGTCAGCGCAGTTTGCAAGTGGGAGAGGGGCAGGAGCAGCCAAGGATAGCAGAGCTAGCTGTGTAATATACCCACGGAGCAAGGATGTAAGCTCTCAGAGAGCCAACTGAGGAGAAGAAAAATCAGGTGTCAGGCAAGAATGGCCTGGGGAAATGGGGAAGCAAAACAGCTGGGATGGGAGAGCTCCCATAAAGAGCAAAGCCAGACACTAATTCCACATTTGGGAGGAAAGACTAAGACACATATTGCATTAAAGAGAGCTAACAACACAGACTGCCCTCCCTAATGTTATTCTTCCATGCAAGTGGTTTCCATAGTGATATCGCTTGTGCAAGAGAGAGAGGAGATGGCCACAAGGCAATCTCTGCTAGGATGCTGTTCACATCATGAAAAAGCACAAGACTTGAGAGACACTTTGAGAAAAAAAAAACCTGCACTGCAGTTTCTCAGTCCCCAAAGTGTGGCTAGGAAGGGCCGAACAGTCTTGTCCTGCCCCTGGGCAGAGCAAGCAGTCTTTCCCTTTTCAGCCTGCAAAGTCTGCAGAAAGCAAAACCTCTCCCTGACCCTGCCAAATCTGCCACCAACGTGCCTGCTGCATCCCAGCCCTTAGGGCAACCATTCAGAAAATGTACTTCAGCCCTCCAGCCTATCATGAGCATGGGCAGAAGTGCCACTGGTAAGCTGGAAGAGTCGACAAAATTTCACATGACAATTGAAGTGAAAGAATTCTTTCTTATACTTTCCTACACTTCACTCAACACTGATTAGTACATTAAAGAGCTTTATTGACCCCTGGCAGTTAAACGGAAAGCTTTCTTGTTGCAGTACTGAAAGAAGGGACAGATTTTCCAACAGCTGTCTAATATCTCTGTCAACATGGAAATGAAATAGATTTAAGGACCTCAGAAAGGTATCTGAACATTTAGTGCCCAGTAATAATGAATTCCAGTTTCCACTCACAGAAACTGCAATTGCTCTCAGTCTGTTTGACCAGTTTTCTAAATAAGCATCTGACACAATTTTATTTTTAGGAAAAAAAAAGAAATAAACTAAAATCAGGCTACTAGCTGACCACTGCTTTCTTAACACAGCTACAGAGGCACAGTGTTTGAAAAATGCTAGTGTGAACCCACGTGTCATGTTCAGGCCCGCAGGGGAAAAAGAGGGTAACGATAAATAGCCAAATAACAAAATAAATGAGAGTCGATTTCACTGGGATTTGTGTGACACACCGGAACCCTTCAACTCCTTGTACAGTTGTGCTCAGATCAATGGACAAAGTAAAAAACATCACAGTGTTTCCATCCTCCAGCTGCACACAACACCCCTTGTTCTTAGATCAAGGCGCTGTGATAAAGAAAGATCAAGCAAATGTAGCCTGAGGACCTGTGAACAGATGTCTGCTCCTTTCCTGGGTCCAGCCTAGCCTGCTACAGTTCATAACTTAAAACCAACAACAAAATTAAGCAATTATTCCCTATATGCTCGTTATTGTTGTCCAATAAAGCAGCATCTAAAATAATAGCTTTTCTCCTGCCATCCAAGGTTGAGTACTGCAGAAAAATGTGTTGAAACTGATTAGGTTAGAGAGATATAAATAATTGCTGATAGTCAACTAAGTCAAAATAATAACAGCAGAGAAAATTAACTTTCAGATAGAAAACCTGTCTATGATTTCATTTGTATACTGAAGACTAATTCAGCAAATGAAGAATACAATTTTTGGGATAAAGCAGGTAACCCATGGATTCATGGCAACAACTGTCACAAAAAAGCAGGCCTACCTTGAAATCAATTGGCCCTGAGAAGATTTAAATTCATCATTATTATTATTTTAATTATCTTTATTATTATTGCCATTGTTATCATGGAACCATGTTAAGATTTATACAACTTTTCTTGGTCATTTTGCCCAGTATGTCAGCAAGGCAGCCTAGATTTACAGATACTTAGGTGGAATACTTGAAGCAATTCAAAATTTCTTTCATACAGTTGAAAGATGCATTTCTTTTCCTGAATTTCTTCGTTAAATTTTATTTAATTTTATTTTTTTTTTGCCTCTGTCATCAGCTACTTTCTTCAAAACTGGCACGCTGTACAGAGTAGATTTCTTCTTCGATTAATATGGCTGTAGTCATTAAAGATCATCACTTTTCTGTGCAGTCAACAACAATTTGAATGTGAAAGCCTTCATGACAGTCCTCCCTCTCACAGGAGAGGAAATGTCTTGGGTCAGTATCTCATCCCTTTAAGGTCTCTCTTCTTGGTCTTGAAATAGTATTTATAGCCAATTTGTCTTGTTAGTACCATTCCCTCTTCACAAGAAGGAGCCAGTTCAGAGTAGTCATTAACACCATGTTTTATGCAGGAGTCTACATCTAATAGCAAATACTCTTCTTGGGTCAAGTTGAAGAGAGCAGTGCCGTGTCTGCTGAGCTCATGTGGCATGGCCTATTGGTCTCCTTTTCTATTTTTACTTCAACTTTTGTATTACTATCCCAGAAATGGATATGTTTCAAATAACCTGACAAGTTCTCTTTCCTTCTTGACTATTTCACTATTCTCAGTGAAATGCATTTTGTAGGGCTTTTTTTGCTTGTCATCATAAACACCAAAGACGCATAATTTTCCCAGCAAGTGAAAAAAGTCTGACAATTCTCTATTCAGGACTGAATGTAAGTAAATAACATTGTGCTGATCCACTGAGAAAACAAGCAAATCATGCAAAACAGCCACAAAATCTGGTATCGCACAGTTACAAAGTTGTTTTCCCTACCAACCATTAGTTTGCAGCTGAAGGTATAGTAAACTCCAGTAAAAGTCTTTTTTTGTACTTCTAGATGAACAAATGTATGATTCCTTACCTGAAAGTAGCAAAAGAATTTCTGTAGTTTCATTCACATGAAGAATCTAATTTGGGCAGTGTGTATCTGGTGAACTCACAGGACTAGTGAGGCATGTCAGTACTGAACTTGTAAAATTTTCATTTTGAAGAGTGCTTCTGCATTTATACTGAACCTGGTGTTACATACAGAGCACGTGGCTGAAGGTAAAATTCAGGGATTCTGCAAATGGCATAATCACAGCCCCCAGGCATTTCTCCATGGAAAATGGAGAGGTAGTTCCAGAACCCTTTTATTATGTAAGAAACTTGGAAACATACAGCTAATGTGGAAAATATGAATAGTTATTAATATTTTTTACATGTGATACCTCATCATCATCCCCACCAAGGGTCAGACTCTTGGGTCTGGTGAAATCTATGACCTTTATCCCTCAACATTGATGAAAATTGTTGCATAACACAACAAAGAGATAAAGTTGACTTGAGGTTAATGAAGTCCTTTGCCTGTCATCATACACCCCATTGCAGTCTTCCTAGTTTATCACAGTCATCATGTTTTTCCTGTAGTCTTCTTTAGCTTGAATTCATCCCACCCTCCCCCCAAGATTCAAATCCTTATACTTTCAAAAGAAGGTGTGAAAATGTCAAAAAAGCAATAAAAAACCAAAAGGCAAAGAAAAGAACTATGAATGTGCATGTATTCTTTAAATCATGGGAATATTAAGGAATCTCACTATTATTAAAACTGCATCAAAAGAAATTCTTAGGCGTTTAGAAACCTCTATCATCAGTTTTGGAATGCCTGCAGTTGGCAATACTATGTGCTTTCTTACAGAGATTCATAAAGCTCTACATACCACAAGGGTTCCTGTATCCTGGAGGTTTAAAATATGCAAGAACATCCTTTTCCTATTAGATGCCCAACATTCATATCTGAAATCATGTTTTGGCCACAAAAGAGAAATTAATAACCCATCACTCACCATTTTCTATGGTAATTAAGGAGCTGAACTAAACTGAGCATTGCAAATTTTTTGTGTGCCAATTTCCTGCCACTTTTTGGTACACTAGCTGAGGAGTCCAGAAATCAAAGAGATGCAGTGACTTCAAACATGAATACCTAGAGCTGTGTTGTTCTGAATGAAAATGGACACAGAAATGAATTCTAACATTTTTCTCCATAGACTCCTTCACATAGGCATGTTTGATGCTTTCCTCTTTTGGGGCTCAAGCTGGAATTAAGTGATGAATAAACATGTCTCACTGAAACAACTTTGACATTTCAGCTAAGTTTACACATTAATTAAGATAAGGTTATTCTACCCCCCCCGCCAAAAGGAGCAGAAATTTGAGAGAACCTGGTGGCTGAAGCATAGTATAGAAAAGCTGTATGAACACTTTGTTAAACGCACAGATTTAACCCTGCTGTTTTGCTCCTAATCATTATTAATTGCCTCCAGTGGTGGACATTAATTTCCCTATTGCAGCAACATGCATCTTGAGTTTGGGCATATCCTAATATATCAAGTGGGACAGGTGATATAATTCAGCTGGTCACAGCTGGAAAGGAGACAGCCACCCACATGCAAGCAGTCTGTCAGCCTTAGTTACACTGCAGACACCACCATAGCCTCCATAACAACATTGTACATTTATCTCTGGGGATAACTTTACAAGAAAGTACAACTGATCAGTTCATCCTATTTAATCTGCTGTTGTCTTAGCAGGAATAAGAATGCTTTAGCCTCAGCTTTAGCTGTGAATTTTGGGCGGGGAAGAGCTTGCAGACATAGCTGGACTGCTTCTCAGAAGAGACTGATTATTTTCTGATCGTTAGAAAGGAGAGAGAGTGCTAATAGTGCCCCAAAACATGGCATGCCCCAGTGCTGCTACTTGGACCATGAGAGATTTGCATTCTCATCCCTGAAGTACCTGATTCATACTGGAACCTGCTTCCCAAGCATTTTATTTCTCAGTTCTCCTAATGATCACTGAGCTGGAGAAGCTTTCCTAGTCAATTAACTATTTCTTCCATGAGGACAAGAGCAGGAGGAGTGGAAATGTGTCCACCTTGGAAAAGCTGCTGGGGAGAGCCTTCTGTTTGAAGGCAAAAGATGCAGCTGGAAATGCCTGCTCAGCCCAAAGTCCTGGTTGGGGGAGAATGTGCCTTACTCACTACCTTGAGGTGGAAGTTTCCACTCTGGACTCGGGAGGCACATATGTTTCCACAAGAAGTTTCTGGATTTGACAATGGGACATACCCAGGTGAAGAATGTTTCCTTGGAAAAAAAGCCTTGCCCAAGTGTCCTGATTATATAGATAATTACACATGCAAATTACTGATAGCTCAGAGTTCCTTTCCCAGCATGCGCCATAACTCCACCTCAGCAGCCATTATGTTGTATGCACAGAATTTAAGCTAGAAGATAAAGGAAATTTGAGGAAATAAAAAACTGCATAAAAGGATTTTGGGATTTGGCCAGGAGGAAAGATGGGGGTTTAAGCTAGGCAGGACCAGATTCCACAGCTGCCTTTCTTAACTGTAATTAACTGTAATTTTTCAGCACTGCAATTACCTTTATTTGTAGCAACCAGCAAAGGATTAGCCATGGAGCTGTTTAGTGCTTAGTTTAATAAGTATGAGTAAGTTTGGCTGCCTGTCCTAACCATTGCCCAAATGTGCAAAAATAATTTGTTCAGAAAATTTGGGATGTGAAAATTTCTGGAACAAGATGTTCCATGACGGAATTTTCAGTGAATTGTCAAAGCAGTTTTCCAAAAGGAAATTTCTGTTTAATGCAAAATAATGAATGTATTTTTGGAACCTGAGACTCACGCTCCATTTGACAAAGCTTTAAGTCAGTTCCGATTCAGACCAGCTTGGTGACTTCTGGTAATACACTGCTCTTGAGTTCAACACTATAAAAGTGAAGTGCAAGAGTTTAAAAAAGCAAATCAGTTATTTAACTGAACAAGTCCTGTTGTAATAGCCTGACGTGAACTTGATGGGTCTTCTTTCTGGTTCTTAGTTCTGGTGCCTTTCGAATTATCCTAAACGTATAGGAGTTCTCCTGCAAATTCTTGCTGCATTTTGCAGATATGCCTTATCATTCAAGGATGGCACCATAGAAGTCTTGCTGTCTAATGAAACAGAACATTG
The DNA here is from genome assembly GCA_009867235.2 of Psittacus erithacus. Classification (NCBI taxonomy): domain Eukaryota; kingdom Metazoa; phylum Chordata; class Aves; order Psittaciformes; family Psittacidae; genus Psittacus; species Psittacus erithacus. The sequence continues at coordinate 25,748 of WYDI02033788.1, read as the reverse complement.
AGGTGAAATTAGTCCTTAGTGTAGTAGCATGTAATAACATTTTGCACCAAGCCTAAAAACATTATCTAGTGTAGCTGTAAATGACCAATGATTAAGCTTGATGCATTTAGCCTAGCTGTAAAACATATTAAAGAGAAAGGAAATATATGCTTATATGGCTTTGAAAGGATTTAATTCTTCACTGTGTCCGTGAATTATTCCATACCAGGTCTCTCAAACAAATAATTAGATCTCCATTTCTTTAAAGGTGACATTCTGTACTGACAGCATCTAAATTACGTTGTTTTCTTTTTCTGTTGGGACAGCACATTGTCAAACTAAATCACAGTGCAGTTTCTTCTGTCTCTTGACTTTGATCCCCGCCTTTTCCCACAGAAGAGCCCTGGCTATGGCTCGGTGGTGTGCTGGTGCTGATCAGCTACTGCAGGCATCTGGGGCTGTGTTTACTTCTTTCTCATTCCCCAGCTTTGTTGGAACAAGCCGGCATTCCTCCCTTCGTGGATGATTCTGACTCCTCATCTACTTGATCCTTTATCCCTCTCAGCCTTCCTTGGAAAACTCTGCTTAGCTGTGGGCAGCTTTATATTTCATCTGGACTGGCAGCTGTTTTGGAGGTCTGGAACACAGTATTTATGCTTGTCTCATATTTTTTTACCTCTTCTAAGGTTTGTTGTTTTACTACCCAGGAACTGAGTGCAGGCTTTAGTGGGGGAGAGATTTGCTACAAAATCCAGCAAGGAAGAAAAACAATTTTGGATATGTTGCAGTTGCTGTCATGAACTTACATGAGATGCTTTTTTGTTTTCTAGGCAGCAGGAGTGTTTGGGTTATGCTGCCAGTGCCACTGCCACAAATGTCTCTGCCAACCTGTGAATCAAACACTTGTGATCAAAACGAGTCAATTGGGTTGCCTGTTTTGGATGGCTTGGCTGAACAGCCTTGTTTTAGCTAGAACTGTTATTCATGAATTATCACGGGAAGATTCCAGTGTTATGATCACTGTTATTAACGTGAGTTTAAAGGGACAAAAGCTTTGTACTAAAAAGGAAACCATGAAGGAAAAGCCTTGCACAATGGTATGTGGGCTGAATTCCTTACAGCAGTGTACATTTCCCTCTTAATTAAAGTAGTCAAACTGTGGAACTAGACATTGATGCAATCTGTTGTTCCCATTCTGGAAATACATTCACTAAGAGTTAATAAATAATCTATGAATTCTAATCTTTTAGAGTCATTTCAGAAGGATGAAGTCATCTGCTGTAATTGTAAATGCAGTACCTCTGCCTTCACTGCATTCAAATGTAAAGGTGAGAAACTGATTAGAGGTGCTGGGTTGCTAGAGATAGATGCCCCAATTTAAATGCCACACCATTTGTTTTTAGCAAATTGAGTTGCTAGAATAATATTTCCTTCTATTGCAAGGCTTTAGCCCTGGATTTCCACCTGTTCAACCCAGATTTAGCTGGGCAAAGGATTAATTTTCTTCTTATTAAATCTGCAGGGATTTCCTCAATCAATACAGGCTGCCTAGATAGACCAGTTTCCCAACTACACGGTACTATTTACCTGATGCCAGACCTACAAGAGCGTCACACTCTCATTTTGCCATCTGAGGCAAATCTTGCTGCAGGAGTGCAGCTGAAGCTGCTTTTAATAAATATAGGGGCATTGTTCTCCTTTGCTTTGCTTTTAATAGGAGCTGAGCTGATTTGCCTGGAAAAGTCAAGCTTTCCGTGTCCAATTTCAGATCCTAAACTGAAATTACATGGCAGGCTGTAAATATCCCCAAGTGGTGGGGTGTCTAGTCATTGCTTAATTTGATTTCCCATCTCCAGACTGCTACCCAGCTCAGGGTGGATCATTTAAAACTAGCTTGAAGATGACTATATTGTCCAGCATTTGCAATCAGGACTGCAGCATGGACACTCTCATCTCTGATACCCATGCTTCCATAACCAGGTTTAATTTCTTGTCAAGAGTCAAACTAGATGACACGATGCTGTCAGCCAGTGCAAGCAAGGATAAGCCGTGTCAAACTCCAGATTGACTCAGCTCCCATCAGTTATTTACTGATGCTGGAGCATGACTCCCCCTCATCTGTAGAGACTAGTGAGTTTTAATTGAAATCACATCATCAAAGGGCTGTAGTCAAGCACTGCTGTGTTACATGGTGATCACAAGCCCAAAGGGAATGATTTTAATGAAGCAAAGAACCCATGAACTTGCTCACCTAAAGGAAAATTCAAGCACACTTGAAAGTGCAGAAATACCCAGAGCAAAGATCAAACTTCCTTTGCACCTCTGGGAGCATAACAGAAATGTTACTAGCCAGAGATCCAGCCCTGGCTAAATCTAGTGCTGTGGAGATGAAAGACAGACTGCACTGCTTTCTTAGGTCATTCAATACCCCAGCATTTTATGTGAATATCAATGGCAGCATTGTCCAGTGTATACATTATATTGAGACAGTCAAAAATGGTACATCAATGATAGCATCTTTAATAGCCATAAAAATAAAGTGAGGAAGACAGGGGGTGATAAATAAAGAACAGCCCATATTGATCCATCTGCATCTGGTTTGTTGGATTCCTCATACAGCTCATGGGAACAAAAATCCATCAGTTCATCCTCTTTCAAAATAAACTGCTTTCTATTAACAGGCAGCAGATAATCTCATGGGTTTTAAAGAAACACGCAAGAGGGATCTGCAAAAAAGGGTATGATGAAGATTATTAGTAGAGCAATAAATTTCATCAGCCTTTCCTTTTGAAGCTAGGACAACTGCACTCAGCAATAAAAATAATAATAATAGTCTAAAGCTCTTCTGTGGCTCTGTAACCTCCCTATGTCACTCACTGTTACAGTAGCTTTAAAAGTGGTGCTTAAGCCCATCTGCTAGGAAAATATCACTTGCAATGTGATAAGAATTTTTCCTTAAGCAGGTATTAATCCTGGATCCCATGTATTGCAGCTTCACAATGGTCCTGCTGAGTCTGAGGAGTGTCACATTCACCTGGCAGGAGAGAAAGAGACTCTCTGGAGTCCCTCTGTGGTCACCTGATGGAGAGCCTGGACTACAGCTCTCCTGACCGGCCTGCCAACTTGCCATCTATCTCTTCACATCTGGTAAACAAATACAGAAAATTGATGCTCTTAGCAGCAGCTTTGGGGCTGCAGTGTGGCCATCAGGGTGAGAGAAAGGCCTGGGAGTGAAGGAGACACGAAAGCTTTATGGTATTTATACAAATGCTGGCAAATTGTACCGAAGCTACTGCTCTCCCCAGCTGTTGTTTCATGCTGAGGCAGAGCACGCTCCTTCACCAGCCTGATGGTCCTCAACCACGGCTGCCAGGGGCTTCCATGTCTTCAGTGGATGCTCTCTTTAGGTATTGCTCAGCTGGGATGTGCTGGCACATCCCATGAGACCAATACTTCTTTCCTACATTGAAGATTGCAGAGAGAGAGGAAGGATGAAAGCACAAATAAAACTACTTTTTGCCTTCTGATTTTTCACTGTTTCCCCTTTTCCAGAAATAAAGCACACTGTGTCTGTCTCCTTTTCCAGAAAGAAAGGATCAGATGTCTGAAAAAATTCAGTGCCCCAAGAACTGGAATAAATCTTTTGCTCTTTTTGTATGGCTGCCTTGGAGAGGAATAGGCCACAACCAGAGAAAAGGGACTGAGCCAATATGGAATTGCTGGTGGAACATCCCTCTGTGACTGCAAAGGCCTGATGAGTAACTGAAGCGGAGGTTGAGCTTGCACCCTACAGTATATGGTGGTTTTTCAGATTATTATTAATATTGCAGTCTGTTCAGAGGAAAGTATATAGGGGAATCTGTGTGTACATGTGTTTGGTGGGCTCCATGCACTCTCTAATACGTAAAACATTTCTCCCTTTGGGACCCCAGGTGCTCAAGGCTAAATTCCCAGAGCATGTGGGAGGTCTTTCACAGGGCTTCTCTTTCCCTCCACAGACAAGATGCCTGAGCACTGAGTGCACACTGTTTACCTTCCGGCCATGACACATGCTTACATAATTTGGAGAAGAGCAGCAACATTTCTAATAAAGACAGCACCGAACAAATGGCTCAGAAATACTCCCTATTTTCTCCGTTAATTCAGACTAACGTCTTTATTTCTGCTGGGATCTGAGCATCATGTGGTTCTGATACATCACACTGAGTTAGGACTTTGCATGTGATATTTGCCTGTGTTGGCTTCTGGCTTCCTACAATATGAACAAACTGACTTATTTCCTTACTGGGTTCCCATTTCCCTCCTGGGTCACAGAAGGAATAAAGCCCTGTTATGGACAGTAATATTCAAAGAGCTTGTAGAAATTCACTGCTGCCACAATTCACCAGCTCCTTAAATTCCAGTTACTTCCCTTTGTTTTCCCAAAGGAGTGTTACCAAAGCCAGCTACTGGTTTAAACTCTTCCCCAAGTGTGAGATGAGCAGAGGAGGGAGCAGCAGCCAAAAATACCCGTATGCCACTAAGAGGCTTTTATTGACCATATTTTACCTTGAAGCTGGTCGTGGTGTGTGCAAGGATTACAGTGCAAATCATGCAATTTCATTGGGAAGGCATCTCGTCGTATGTATGATGCTCATGTGCTGAAATGTGTCATCTCCTAAGCAAGGTCATCTAAGAAAGGTGTGATGGCGCTCAAACTGCCTGTTGTCCTAGGCCCATGCTGACTCCTAAACCATGTCAGGAGCTGATTGAGGGAGAGTTCGTTGTCCCACGTCAGGAGCATGCTGACAACCTCATGGAGCAGACAGCTGTCTTCCAGGACCTGGAAACAGGTCAAGCTACTGCTGTGGGGAGACACATTGTCTGGTACAGCTCCCATTGCTCCATGCCTTTTCAGCTCCCCCATGTATTTTAGAAGCTACCGTAAAGTGTATTTTAGTATAGCTCCCAGCACAGCCTCAAGGAGGAAGGCAGAGGAGTGTCAAGCAATATCGTTATAAATAAGTCTTTAAATCAATATCATTGTTTGACAGATTAAAGTTCTTTATCCTGCTTGTTTATCACATACGCAGACACACACATACACATACATATACACACTGAAATAACCTCTGTAGTTTAAACCTCTGCTACTCCCTTTGTCGTTGTATCCTTTCCTCTAATGTTTATGACCCATTTTCAAAGGCATGCGCTGGTATCTGATGATCTGTGTCTTTTCAAGTCTGCATGCAGACATGCAATCTCACTGTCTGGGTAATGCTTCCAATGGACAGCCTTCCAACAGACTCACTTCCCTCTTCTCTCCTTTGCCCCCTTCCCATGGATAAAAATGACTGATGAAGCCCATTACTTATCTATCAGATAATAGATCAACTTTGACAGAGATTCCTTATAAAAACTCTGTCTTAGAAAAATTTGTTCTGGATGTCGAGGAGGCATTGGGCTGAAACACTGCTTTTAGTGGGGGGTTAATTTAACATTTAAATTATTTTTCTCTATTGTCTTTTTTTTTAATGGAAAATTGGCCCCCTATGTACAGCAGAATTTAGCTGATCCATACTTTTGTGACAAAGGAGAAAGGTAATGTTGCCCTAAAAAAATTCTCCCGGTAACGTTGATGGCATCATGGCTTGCAGACATGATTAGGTTCCATACAGCAAAATCCTGACACCCAAACCAGGAAAAGATGGTGCTGAAAAAAGGGATTCAGTTACTCTTTGTTAGGTCTAGAGCATTACCAGTGACTGGGAGAGAGAAGCAACTGAGCTTTGTAGTTTTGGGTACGTAGTAAAACACTGTTCCCCACCATACCAAGTGCAGAACAGTTCAAGTCCTGAAAGAATGCAAATCAACTGCAAGAGGCTTGATTCATTTCTGCGTGCAAGGCCAGGCTTCTGCCCTGCACCAGCAGTTCTTGGGATGTTTCCACATTGTATTTTCCAGCTGCATCAAGCCCCTTCAAATGCATCCAAACCCAGTGAAACACAGATTTGCTGGTAGGTTCGTGATGCATTTTTGATGAATGGAAAGATGCTCCCAGATGAAATTCCAGGACTCCAAACGCAGGCCAACATTTCTAACACAAGGAATTTCCAAATCCTGCAAGCCGCAACATCTGGAGTTACGGCAGTTTTTTGCAGGGCCTGCTTTATCAGAGAGCTCCATGAGGCCCAGTATGTGCAAAAATCCTGCTTCGTCCACCAAGCTAAAGCACAAAGCAGGACAGCTCTGAGGATGCAGTGGGGGACATACCCCAACATTTTACCCTCTTGTCCTTCCCTACCACTTCCAAAGCACTCCTGCTGCTCCCAATGCATTGACACCTGCAAGGGGAGAACCTGGCTGGGAGATGGGTACACATGTACTACTTCCAGCAGGGATGTGTGCCTGGTTCTTCCAGAGCCTTGCATGGGCATTTATTTTACACTCCTTTTTCCTACAGGCAGATGTGCTTTCTCCCCCGAGGCTGCAGCAAAGAAGAGAATGGCAATGGCTGTTTGGTGTACATCATTGTGGGGGATGTATAGGTTACTATAATTCCCAGTTTGGCAGAGGTCCCAGAAATAGCTCTTGCAGAAATATGTATTCCTGAAATGACCTAAAAATAACCCAGTGTCAACCCAAAGTATACATAAAATTGGAAGATAAAGATACAGAAGGTTTAAAACATGCTGTTTTGCCTGCATCTGTATCCCAGGGAGTGCCTTTATGGGGGTGTTATTCCACTCCCAGGCTTTATGTTGTGCCTGACCCCTGCACCACAACACTGTTCCTTGTTTGAAGAGCTTGAAAGCAGCATGGTTTGCCCCACACTGGCAGGACCTCTTCCAGCGCCTAAAGCAGAGTTTGAGTATGTTGGCAGTGCAGTATAGGAGCCGGGAATGCCCACTATCTGTCCAAGGACCACTGCTCTTCAGAAATGCTGTAAGCACTCAAAATGAATAGAAACCCCTAGCTCCTCTCATATGCCATTAGTTTTAATATTACCTGCTGTACAGAAATAGAGTTAAATTATCTTCAGCAGGTTTATCTCCATTTTTAACAGCAGTGTCTGAGAGTCAGCAGAGTCCTTCACAAATCCCATATCCAAAACGAATATGTGAATATATTGAGAAATTAGCATGAAATGGACAATATGGCAAACTTATTTCACATCTCCAGACAAAGACAAATGAAAATCAAGAATCTCTGCAGCATCCTGAAAAAAAGCATCTTAGTGAATAAATTACACTTGAAAAGGCAGCAGTGGTTTTTTTAATGGTCAGAGATTGATTCTCAGGACCAGAAGCCTGAACCAACAAACAAAATACCTGCTTCTGTCTGCCTCATCTGAGAGCTCTTCACAGCAGAGCTGAGTAAATAATTCGCAGTAGATAATTTACCAGCACAAAAGCTTTCTTTTTTCACTTGCTGAATGTCAGTACCTTGATTGTGCCTTCCTCTAATTTATTTGTAATTCAAATTTACTTGTCCAATTTATTATCTTTCTTCTTTCCTATCAGGTCAGATAGACTGTGAAGGGTCTGCTACAAGTATTTCAACCTGCCTGTTCAAAAGAGGGCTGAGTTCATCATGAGTGGTGTCACATGGGGTTGTTTTTTCCCTCTGTCTGCAGGAATGTAAATTTTGTGATCAGGAGAAGAGCTTTGGGTTGATAATATAAATTTTATCCTGCTTCAGCCCTGGAAAAGTGGTTGTATTGCAATCTCTGCTGTCTATGTGCAAAGCTGAAATGAAATCTTTTTATTACATTCTTGAAATAACAGCACCTGGATCCCTAGGCTGGGTTGCCAATGGCACAGGCAAAACCTCATTCACTTGCCTGCATGCCTAGGCTCTAGAAAAACTGCAAACTGGGACCCCCTCTGTATTAAGCAGTGTCCCTTTTAAATGTCCTAATTGCAGAGCGCAGAATGCAGAGAAATGGTCACAGCAGTGGTGGATGAAGAATTTTTGTCCCTCATTAGGCAAGTTTAAGCTTGAGGTTCTCATACAGCTTTGTCATCTCAGCCCAGCACTTCTGCTATATGGCAGTATTCAAGCGTGCAAACTTCAAATGGCCTTTCCATGGGCATTCATGCAAGCAAAGCTCCATTGCTCTAATGTCTGTAGGAAGCAAACAGAAAAGAGCTGGGGAGTCTGGGCATAGGGAATCCATTTTCAAACCACCAGCAGCACTAGTCCACTTAACATAATCTTTCTTTTGGCCCCTGGATGTGAGAGATGATTGAAACAGAAGTCAGCATCAGCTAGCCAGGACTTAATGGGACCCTAGCTCTTAAAGGCTGTTTGCTGCTATTCACACTACCGTGCTTCCTTCAGCTTACATAGTCAGATATAATCAGCGAATATCTTCATGCAAATTTGAGCAGAGGATGGAGTTTTAGAGCAGGGTTTCCCAGTTAAAGTGGGCTTTAACTAGAGAGCTACATAACCTTTCCGAGAAATGACCACCTCAGATGACATTTCCATAATTGCTTTACTGTAAAATCCAGCACAAATTAGGCAAAACTTGGGAAGCTTGGTTACTGTTTTCATTCATCTTGTTTAATAGTGTGGGAATATGAGAGGTGAGGGATATGTGTACAGTTTGGTTTTGTGTTTGGAATCCTGGTGGTTTCACAGCCATTTTCTCAAGTCTGTAGGCTCCGCCCCGTGGGTTGACAAATACCCTTCTAGAGGATCAAAAGTGTCGATAGGATGTGATCAGCAGAGGTAAAAACTGCACAGCTCCAGTTTTGTCTGAAATCACAAATTTTCTCATTTCTGTCAGGATGACAATGGTGCTCGCTGTTTCAGTGGCAGTTGCCTCTGAAACCCACAGGAATAACTTCCTCTCCTTTTGCTCTTTATTTTTACAGACCTTTGCATTTCTCAGACCTGATCTTAGGTGAGATGAAAGCACCAAATTAACACAAAAGAACTGTGCAGAGTCCCAGCAAAAGCCCCATCTCATGACACCCCAAACCTGCCTGGTGCAATGGTATTGCCAGGTGAACATCACCACCACCACGGTTCTACCAGCCTCTGGGGCAGCACAGCCTCAATTGCATTGCCTCAAGGGCAAGGACATGAAATATTCACATCCCCACAACCAGACCCAGCAGACCACAGGGTCCCAGCTGTGATCTCTGAGACGTCAGCAGCGAGACTCCTCCATGAGCCATTTCTTCCCAGCATAAAGGGGGCTGGCTGCCTCTGGCCGGCTGACTGGCAGCTGAGAGGCTCTTAATGAGCACCTCTTCCTCTTGGCAGTGCTCACTGAAGGAGACCTCAGCTGGGAGGAAGAACTGTGATGTTGGGCTGAATTACCCTGAATTATTCTCTGCATGTCTAAAAACCCCCATAATTGCTATTTAAAAGAGTTCATAAACCAGCAGTGCATCCAACATATAAAAGGCAGAGAAAAAAAAAAGAAAGAAACAAAGCACAGCATGAACGTATATTTTAAGATAAATTTAATTTTTCCCAATTGTCTCTTTTCTGAACCACTAATAGAACAAACCTGGATAAAAGCTGAAGAGGGACAGGAAGAAACCAAGGCCCTGTGGAAAATTCAGGAGTGATGCACCGTGCATGAGAAACAGTACTGAAAGATGCATGAGAGCTGTTTTGTTAAAAAAATGGACTGTGGAAATATTAGCTTCCTTGGAAGAACCAAGAGCAATAAATAGAAAGAATCAAGACTGGAAAGAGCCTGAAAATGAGAGAAAAAAGGTCTCAGAAGCGTGGCTGGGTTGGAAAAGAGGTGGCAGTGGAAGTTTTCAGACCCCACACTGAACACATAGCTGAGGTTGGAGCACAGAATGAGGCTGTAGCCACCAACAAAAGTGAAGATCTTTGTTCTGGGGTAGAAAGAAACAAAAGACAGGTCTAGAAAAGCTGTAGCAGGAAGGAGTTCTTCGGTCAGCTTCTCTTCCTCCTGCTGCTCAGCCCCAAATTGAGGCAAAGAGGAATGATGGCTGGAAGTCAGCGTGGCAGCCTTGGGGAATGAAGACATACCGCTGAAACACAGCCTGCCTGAGACGAGTGTGACATTGGTTTTGTGTGACTGTCATACTCAGACTGGTGTCCAGGAGCCGGAGATTATTGTAACAATGACATGGCAGTGGATTGAATTTCCTCATGGCAAGGGGAAGCAGGAGAAACTGGGGATGAGTGTGCTTGGTGTCAGCTCGAGTGAGAGGCAGTGCTCCCCTGTATAAGAAATGCCAGCCTTCACCCCACTCCTTGTTTTTTTAACCACAATAAACACACCACTTGCAACATCATACACGGTGACCAAATAGATGCAGGGACTACACCTGAAATCCAAAGAACACAGGGATTCAGTCAGGAAAGGAAAAAAAACCCATTCCTTTGCAGCTACATCTATAAAGCAAGATTGAAGATGTCATTAGGCATTGGGCAGTGCCCGTCTGGTGAAGTGTTTCCTGAGCCTTTAAATAGGCTCTGGGAAAAGCGAACTGGGTAATTGCCTTTCCTGGGGAATCAAACACAGGGATTGGGTGGCAGCCAGAGATAGTAATGAAAACGCAGTGCTGCACTGCTTGCCTGGTTAGTTAGCAGGTGTGTGTGTATGAGTGTGTTTCTGTGCACACCTTTAATTAGCCTAGAAATCAAATGGCTGCTGCAGTCTCTCTGTCTCACAATTTTTAAAGGACCCGTCTGTTGTGTGTTTTAGAGGCAGATTTACAAAGGAGCTGAGAAACAGTGAGGATGTGCTCGGCACTGATGCCACTTCCCAGGCTTGGGAGGCAAAATATCCCCAACCAGCAGGGAACCAGGAGCTCAGGGGAGCCTCCAGCGTGTCCCTCTGCCCTCTTCCTAGCAGCCACCAGCACAGGAGACACAATTAGGGTTTGAGTCAGCCCAGCTGATGCCCAGCTGTCAGACCGTGATGGATATCCTTGAGGTGGGGTTGAGGGTCTCAGCTGGGTAGAAATGGTGCATTAAAACCACGCTGGCTCATGCAGGATCTGGAATTGCACCGACTGCTCCAGCACTAAGCTGAGGAGAAGCAGGGACTTTGCACCAAAATGAACATAGCACCCTTTGTCATGCTCACATGGCAAAGCTGGGTGCTCATTCAAATCCATGAGTGTTTTCCTGTGGTGAGGGCCAGAGTGCCTGACTTGGGAAAACAGGAGGAAATACAGGCAGAATTTTGCAGTCCCAGCCAAATGCAATCACCTCCACCTATCACCTTCTCTTCCTGGAGGATCCTCTATGCATTTTTGGTCCCAAAGCTGTTATGTTCTTAAAATGTTTTCAGTATAATTGGACCTGGTCAGCATATGATGAAGCTAAAGCACAAGCTAACAAGCACAGAACTGACCCTCATGTGTTGGTCATATCTTCCTTCTCCACAGAGATATGACCAGGAAGAAGGAAAAGCTGTTAAAGCCCCTGAAACTGGCTAAAGTTGTAATAGACTGAAAAAGGGAATTATTGGGCAAAAATTAATGCTCTTACTTTTTTATTTCCCCTGAATTTAGGAGAAGAACCAAATCTTTCACTTGTATTTCTTTGAATTATAGAAAGGGAATTCCGTATGAAATTGCTTTGTTTTCTTCAAAGCTATTGATGACTTATGTGTTGATGACTTACGTGTTTCATGTTACAATGTTAGGAAGAAAGGCTGGTTCTTTAAAATATTAAGATGATTTTTTTTTTTCATAAAAATGAATGAATTCCTTGTTCCTTTCATTTTGACATGGTCTGTGGAGACCGTATGCTCAGCAAGTCTAAAAACTTTCAGGACAACCTGTCACAGCCTCTAGGAAGAGACTAAATAAGTGTTAACCAAAGCATGAAATATGAAACACAACAACACAAGACAGAATGAAGTGAAACTCTGCTCTGATTTCAAATCACGCAAAAACAGATTTCCTTGCAATAAACACAGTGCCGTTTCCCTTGTGCTTTGCTTGTGTTATCTTTTTCAGGGGGAAAAAATAATGTCGTGTCTCAAAATACTCCACCTGCTCCAAATGAAATTATTTCTGTTATTCTAAGGTGGATCCCACAAAAAATGAACAGAGAAAACTGTTCAGAAAATTGATGTCTTTTTAGTGTGCACTTTTCACTGCTTTATCTACCAAGACTGTTGTCCAGTCAGAAGGTACTAATAGCCCTCCATGGACAGCTTTGAAGATGAAGGAGCTAAAATTAGCAGTTGAGTTCAGGACCAGGTTCTAAAAAACATTACCCAGCATTAAAAAAAACCTTGGTAAAGTATAAAGTCTTAGAGTGCCTTTTTAAAAAGGAAATAGCCCTTGGCAGTGGTATTAATGCCTTTTATGGACATTTGCACATTGTACATCTTTTCCTACAGCAAGGATATTTTTGAGGAATACAAGAGCCTTGGCGAGCGGTTGGCAAGTGAGGCTCTTGCAGCTGCTGCTTTACAGGTTTCAGTAAATCTCACACCTCAGAATATATTTCAGTCCCTGTTAGGTCCTGCCTGCTAGCAGTTGAGCTGCATTGATGTCTCACTGGAGGAATGTTGGCAAAAAGTATATGATGCTTGTTTCTGTAGCAAGTGCAGTTACTTCAGTAGCTCATGCTTTACTTCCAGGCTTTAACTCAGCCTTACTCAAGAGACTTTCTCCTGAGGGGTTTCCTTCCATTCCCCTGAAACGATTGGTGTTGCTGATGGCCAGGACTGGTGACAGAGCAAAGCAGACCCTTGGCCAGCTCCAAGGTAGCAATTCACTTTATTTTTAGAGTGCACATTAATATCGCCCCAATGCAGATACCCAGTGCTTTTCACCCTGCTTTACAGGGTTCCACAATCCTTTGCTGGTGAGCCAGCTGTCAGTGCGCACAGGATTCAGTTTGGAAATTCAGTTCATACTTGTGTGGATTCAAGCAACTTCCAGTGCTATGGAAAGCAGAGATGCCTTCCACTCTCCTTCCAGCTTTCCTCCTAGAAACACGCCAAAAATCCCATTGCTTTTGGTGACAGACATCACTGCAGCATAGCTCTGCCTGAAAAAAAAGAGTAAATCACAGATGCACACTGCCTCGCAGCTTCAGCTGGGAGAAATGAGAGTCGCAAGCTCTGGAAATAAATCTGCCTCTTGCTCAGCACCAGATAACCGACAAGTGTTCGTCCATCTGCCGTCAGCAGTCAAACTGTGAGTTTGCTGATGTGATATTACGGTGGCGTAATTGACTGAAGCTTTTTGGAGTGTGTTCCAAGCTTGTGTGTTGGCTTTCCCACAGCAGCATTCTGGGAGCAAGGGCCGAGAGGCAAAGGTGCTCCTCGAGACTGGACTGATGGAGCTGGGCGCTAGCGATGTGAACGGATGGCTGGAGCAGAGGCACTGCCTGACTGCGTTAGTGCTTTCTGCCAGCAGCAATGACGGAGAAAGCTCTCAGCAGCTGTCCCTCAAATCTCTGAGCCGCATAGTCAAAACCCTTTCTGCTTCACGGCTCATCTGCAGTCACTTGTATCAGTTACCAGCCGCAGCACTGAACTTACATATTGGCATTTGGGTATCAATCCCTTTTGTCATCACTGTTCCCCCTGGTGTCCTTAAATGGACACAAGACAGGGGATGGTAACTCATTCACTGTAGCATCTTCAGTGTTCGGGTGATGTGATCCACACACTGGCGGGGCCCACCAGCCGTGGTGGTGAATGTTTCCTCCCTTGGCTCAGCTGGTCATGACAGCCACAGACAAAATCACCCTGCTCCCTGAGGCTTCCCAAAAGCTTTGCTGCTGGTGGAAAGGTCAAGCAGAGGAAACGCTTTTGTGTTCCATGCTGGCATCACTTGGCATCACCACCACTGCATTTTCCAGATGGAAGCAACCTGGACAAAGCCTGTCAGAGGGTCCCAGCACCAGCTTGCTACCTCAGGGATGAAGTAGCACCATGATCAAGGAGAGATGAAAATGATGATGCATCCACCGCAAACAGAGACACTGAAAAAAGTGTAGGGAAGATTACACAGAAGTTGTAGCTCATTAAAAGGAAACATGCTGAGATATTTTTATGTTGCTGCTACTTATAAAAGAGCCAGTTAAAAAAGCTTATTATGGCAATTGCAGCAATGTAAAGGGAGACCTAACAAAGATTACAGCACTTTAATCTGCCATCATTGTGGCTTAAGTGAAACATATTTAGGACTCAAACAAGGCATTGTCCACATGCCTGGGCAAGGAAAAATAAAAGCAGAAATGCTGCTCAGGTGGCTGCAATGTTGGCAGAAAAGCTGACTGTGGCTGCTCATTGCAGGATGGAGTATTGGCCAGAGGAGGCTGGGATGTGGAGCTGGCACTGCACGGTCGCCATGGGGGAGCAGGATGGCAGGCGAGAAAGGGCAGAGATGGACTGTGGAGGACATAAGACGCAGGCAGGTGATCTTGAGGAGGGCAGGCAGTGTAAAGATCTCTCCTTCACTATCTCCATCACCCTGTCTGTTACAGGGATCATGAGTCAAGAAAGAGGCCATCAAGACCCATCTCTGCCATGTGATCTGGAACTTTGGATAAATGCCCCGCTTGCACCTCCAGCTTCCAGCAGCTGGGAGGAACTGGACCATAGAATTTAATGGCACTAATGGGATTTTCCCTCAATTAATTTATCCAGTCCCCTTCTGATACAGAATTTATGTTTTCACCCCTGGAGGTGGTGTTGCCTCAAACTGCACACTCCTCTGCACCCAGATTTATGCCAGCTTCTAGATAGAAACTCTCCTTTAACCCTTTGTACTGTGAGCACGAACTACTTGGTCTTGTTTGATTTTGGCAGGGCTCATCTCTCCTGGCTAGGCTTCTGCAAGAATTTCCCAAATTCCTAAAGAAACCCAAATTCCTCCCTCAGCCCCTCACAGGTATCTGCATTTTGGCACAGCCCAGTGCAGGAAGCATCTCAGTGAACATCACTGTGAAGTCCACAGCCTTTTTACTTACTGCATCCACTGATCTTCCCTATTGCTCACAAATCACTTATCTAGATGTTGCCGCCTTCACCACCATCATGTGTATGGTGGTGAAGCCCTCACATCTATCACAAATCTGGTTTGGCCACCCTAGGCAGTTAGTTCCTGGGGTGTATAAACTGACTGCATAGAGTATAACTTAAATTCCACCTCCACAAGGTCACCGGGATTTTGTCAGTGATGCTCAGTGCAGTACTCTCTAATCCACTCCTCAGCTGGATTTTCACCTGAGCATTGCTTCACTAACAGATGTTTCGCTTTTCTTTGAATTATTTCTTCACTCCCAGTCTTCTGAGGAGCCAAGGCTGGAGAAGCCTGCAGCCATCTCCTCTCCCACAGCTAAACTACTGCTGCAGCCAAATCTCCTCACTTGGATTGGCTCCTGCAATCCCAGGGGCACCCACTTCAACATAAACTGTAAACAAGTGGATGCAGATCATGTTTACTCATGAAGGAATAACATACAGATTTGGATTCACACAACCTGATTCCAGTCTCCTAAAAGGAAGCACGGCATCAAACAAAGCATTACTGAGGTTGGGTTGTCAGCTTGCAGAGATTTAAGGTATGTGAGAAGCCAGGCCAGCCAACAGAATCCATTTCAACCCTTAGCAAATATCCAGATGGTGCTTGCCATGCTGAGAGTGAAGTGTCCTTTCTAACCTCAGAGACAGTGCATGGAGCTCTTTCCCAGTTGCACTGGCTGTAAAGGTGGCACTTGGAAAAGGACAGGAATGCATTTTCCTTTTTTAATTCAATTTAAGGGATTTAGAAAAGGCACTTGGTGACATTTTTAGGAGCACTGATACCGGGGTGACAATGATCTTGCAAATGAATTCATGCAAGAGTGTGGTGAGCTGAGTTCCTGTGTTCAATACCGGCGTCAGCTAGCTTCAGAGCTGCCCACCTCAGGCCTCATTAAAAAACAGGGACAGTGTAGATTACAAATTTAAAACAAGTGGTTAAATCACACTTTAACTTACTTAAGACTCTGCTGAGCATGTCCTTACTCCCATTTAGCAGAAGGTACTTCATACCACTCTGAAAAGCCACTGCGAACGAGACCCCTATCAGCCCCTCATTGGCAACTGGTGGCTTTCCTACCTGCACTCACATGTACAGGTAATACCATTGCATAGAAAACACAGACATTTGTGAAGTCTGGTGCAAAAGTAGATGAGCATAGAAGTATAGTGACAGAAGTGACTGATCCTGGCGAAGCATGTTTAAAACCCTTGTGGCAGCCAGGCCCCTGCAGGAATGCCATCCCCTGGCAGCTCGCATCCAATGTGGATGTGATTTACACCCATGCTGCGTGTGCCCCTGTACCGAGGCCACTGACACTTGATCTGAATGACTGCAGATATGTGGTGATCATTCTGTTGAGAATGAGCCTAGCTTAGGCCAATGGAACAGAGAGCCAGAGCCACCTTAGGTTTCTGCTTCTGCAGCCGTGAGCAGATATGCTGACCCTCCACAGCCAAGTCTGGTTCTGAAAGCCTCTCTCTTACAGAAGCAATTAAACCCCTTGTGCAGCCTTGACATTAAAACATATTTAAATTTAAAAGCAATGTTTAGTAATATGGTTGGGGTTTTTTACCAGTTTATTTGGGTGCCAGGGTTGAGCAGATACCTCGGGGCTGGCTGATTCATGCCTGTTTCATTTTTCCATTCAATCCATTTTCTCTGAAAAGGAGACATAAGCAGTGAAGCCAATATAGTTTTATTGGATCCAATGCACTGCCACTAAAACAAATATATGTACACTCAGGCCACTACACTTTTATTAAAACAAATAGAATTTAATTCAACCCAGCATTCAATAGCTACAGTTTGGGTTTCGATGGCTTTTTCTTTTTTTTTTTTTTCAAGAGATGAAATTGAATCCTACCAATACTGCTGTTCAATATGTTTTCGCAATCAGATTCATTTGACCCAGACAATATATATTTATCATAGGTAACACATCTTTATTAAAAAGAAATTTACAGAAACAGGTTTCTTTCGCGCATACAGACAGAAATCCTAACCCACTGCAAGATTAGACCAGGAGTACAAGTGGGAGAGACTTGATTGTTATTTTTTATGTTGTTAAAAGACACTTAGGATTTTTTTAGACTACTACCCTTGGTGTGACAGATATCTGCTCAGAAATAAGGCTTTTAGAAATCAAATCAGTATCTTCGTACAGACCAGCCGTGGAAACAAGTATAATGCTCAATACAAACAAATCAAAGGATTGCAGTAAATTCAAACAAGAGCAAGGGAACCAGGGCTTGTACCTGACCAAGTGTAGCTGCAGGAGACAGTAGCTAGAAGAACCAGCTTGTGGTACCAGAAATCTGAAAATGAAACAGAAAAAAATCTCAATACAGAATGAAACTGAGTTTCATCTGCAATCATTCACAACAGTGATATTCACTTAATCGCATTTCCACACTGTGTGTTTGTAGATGAGATTTTCACAGATGCCGAGGGGAAGTCTATTTCCTTTATCACTGAGTGTTTTTGGAAATCAAGCCTATGTCTCCATGTGTGTCTAACAAACCCAGTTTTACAAAAACCTTATTTTGCACTTCTAAAAGTTTTTGAGCTCTTTATTCCTTGTGATCTGCCCTTTGATCTGGAGAGGTTATTGCATTTCCTAGTCTCTTGTCTCTCTTTCTGCTTCAGTTTCTCAGAGAATGATGCAGGACTTTATGAAAAGTGTGTGTAAAACCATTCACCTTTTTCTTGATGACATTTTGCAAAGGAGGGACTGGTCCTGCTCTGCAAGCCAAGCTGTTTACTTGCCCCTAAAGAGAAACACTCTGGGAAGGTTGTTGACATGTGCCCAAGTGACTGTGGAGCACATGTTTCAGTCCAAGTCAGAAGTGCATATGCATTTAATTCCTATGGGTTTATTTGCATTTCTGTCCTTTGTTTTGGGTAAAGTTTGTGAAGAAAAGAGAAAATTATTCCATAATTGTGTACGAAAATCAGCTGTAGCAGACAGTAATGGCCTCCTCTGAACGCATAGTGGTAGCAGAAATGAGGATGCCAGCACTGCAGCCATCAGAGTGGTGCCTTGGCTGCATTCAGACCTGACAGAGTTGGAAGCAGGCACATCCATGACCACTGAAGCATAATTTTGGTTGCTGTTTGAGCACCCCCAAGGCTTACAGAAGATGGGTTTATGAATGTCTTGGTGGGGTCAGTGTCAGAAAAGAGTGCATATAAATACATGATCCCCAGGCAGGTTTAGTGAGCGGAGCATCCCCTGTCTTTCCCCCCTGCATCCCAAAAGGCACCATGTTGTACTCACCTTCCCTCCTGAATCAAGGACTCTCTCTGGAGTGTCAGTCAGAAAAGCATCATTAGATAACGGTGGTGGGGGAGCACCATCCCCTCCATATGGGCTGAACAGCTGCCTTTGCAGACTTCCCAGCTGGGGTAGCAAAGGATTAAGTTCAAGACCCATACCCACACAACCTCCTGCACATTGCGCTGAGCGGCAGTGTGGTGCAGGTGACAAAATGCTTCCACTATTTCCAGCTCACTTTGTCAGAGACCAGCTACCGCTTCTTTGCCTCATTCCCAGTGACGACATTCCCAGTCAACAGTTCAGCAGCTGCACCTGCCCATCAGGCTTCTCCTCCCTGCCAGCCCTGTGCAGAGAGAGGAAAAAAACACGACCCTACTCCGAACAATTTTAATTAATGCTGACATTCATCAAGCTGCAGAGGAAGCAACTGCTGCTCGTTGCTTGGGTTTATGTGAAAATAGTAGAAATAAATGGAACTGTCATAAAGTTGTAGACCATCCCGTCTTATTACAGCTGACGCCTGGGAGAAATGAGTTGTGAGCAGCAAGAGATACAGGAGCTCATGGAGAGGCTGATGGGCTGCCTAAGTGCTGAGGGTTTCTCTGAAGGGTAGGCTATTTCCCAAACCATGCTGCCTCCCTTACCGGTAGACACGTGGGTCTACTTGGAATGCCTGGGGATTAGCTGTACACAGTGACCCAGTAAATGCCATCCAGGTCCTTGCTGTGTCACACACTGCTCCAGAGGTGGCAGACCCCAGACCCTGTCCCTCACGTGGTTTGGGCATACCATGCTCCCAATGTCCTTTGATGCTTTCAAAGACCACATCTGGGTCTTACCAAGAGCTGCTCATCACCTGTCTTACACCTGCCAAAGGACTGCAGGTCTATGATCTGGAGACACATGCACCTTCAGCAGATCTGGTACAAGCTCACTATGGTAGAAATAACTGTACTATATTGCTGGTAGAAACAACAATAACTGTACTGTATTGCTGCAAAATGCAAATAGGACCTGCTATTTCATGCAAAGCATGTATAAGATCTCTGCATCCTTACAAGTCACCTTACCCATTTGCTGATCATTCACAGGCCTTTTAAATGTTGTTGTAGAAGCTGTAGTAATATCAAGGCTTTCTACCAGGGCAGCCTTTGGATGTTTCTACCTGCTTATTGACACCTCTTCCTTGATCTTCTCTGTAACACCAGTTTCCTAGCAAAAATGTAAACCTTGGAAGTTATATCCTGACTCCTGGCACTAGAAATAAATTGCTCTTTCTTCACAGATGTGTTCTTGCACCTCAGGTGTCCTTTACTTTAGCTTTAAAGCAAAAACAACGAAATGAAGAAACGAACAGGAATTCTCAGTATGATGGGACAGTATTAGATGTGATTTTCTTTGCAAGAGCTAACATCTGACCTTATATGCAATGCTAACTGGTCTACTATATGCATACGATACATCTTCGCAAAAGAAAATTTTATCTCCCCAAGCCCTCAATGAACGAGGGAAGCAGTTAAAAAAGGGAGAAGGAGAAGCTGATCTGTAATCCCTCTGGGAAGGGTAAATCCTCATGTGCCCCAGAAAAGACCAGTGGAGGTCTCTTGGGGCAGATATTGCTGGTGTTGTTTCTTTGCTCTGGTACAGACCTGAAGCTCTGGGTTTGATACCAAGTACTTTTCAGAATGTCATTTTTGCCTTTAATGCCTCAAAGTAGCTCTATCTTCCAGGAAACAATCCACAAAACTACCCATCAGTGCTTTCCTAAGCTTTGAAACAGGGCCGAAATCAAAGGAAACCCCAAATCCCTCAAGCCCATGTTCATTCTTTACCCCACTGGCATACTGTGTGACTGGACTGATTAATTTCTGTAAAATGCTTGGAAATTCCAGCATTGGATCCTGATGGTAAATAGCTACAGACCCTCAAGAGGGTAGCCACCTCCCACCCTCTTACACCGCTACACACAGAGTCACATACACAGGAGCCCAGATTCTGTTGCACCGCTGGATATCTTCTGTAACCCTTATTTTTAATGCAATTATTTAATACAATACAAAAGAGCAGTTACCCCGTACTGACTTTCAAATGGGCTCACCGATCCTGGAAAAGCACTGTGAATGATAAATTATTCTTCCCAATATCACTGAAGTAAAATCCACCTCTTTTTTCTCCTTTAGCTCTAGGCAGCAGCAACTGTTGCCTGCTGATAGCTACAGACAACACATTTCCCTTTGAGGAAACAAATATTGTTTTATTTCATAGGAAAAAATATCCCCTGTAATGTCAGCTATAAAATACAGTAACTGGTCTTCAGCAATACATTGCATTATACACACCTAACTGTATTGGAGACTATAAATTCATCAGATGGTGCAGGCCAGGGGGCTTGTGGAGTGGAAGGGATTTGTCTCTTGTCCGCCTCCAGGGAGAACTGTCACCCTAGTGCTGAGATATTGCTTGAGCAGTGGCTCTCCAGGGGCAGAAAAGGCAGAACTTGCTGAGTCTGTTTGCGATGTGCTTATCTATTATTGACATTCATATCCTGCAATAACTCAGGGAGTAAAAATAGAAAATGTGACCACTTAAAACCACCTTTGTATCCTGAAATGGCGAATTTCAATTGCAGGGAAGAGACTGATTGGATTCCCACCAGTCCAGCCCCTGTGGGCAAATGCCTTGCCATCTTCTGTGGTAAGTTTTTATAAATGCACATGATTGTGGGGATGTGTCAGAAACATAAAAGGAAATCATAAGCAGTGTTAATGTCACTGACACGGCATTAAAGCCTTCCAGCAGCTGTTCAGCAGAATTACATCATGCACATTGATAATGATGACGGTTTTTATGTTTCCTAGTATTTACTATTTATTTTTCTCTATTTTGGGGAGTCTGGTTCTATGGCCTTTCTCCTCCTGACGTTCTCCTCTAACCTTCCAGTTTCTCTGACTACCATAAGGTATTCTTTTAACAGCTTTTGAGCACTATTTCATATCTCGATAGCTTTATGTTGATAAAAAACCCTTGTGGTTAAATGTCTTTTTAAAATATATTCTAACAGAAAAAGTGAATATTAACATGGAATGTAGCAAAATATATTTTTCAGGCTAAAGAAACAGGTTAAGTTGGGGTTTTTTTCGCCACAGTAGTAAAGATCTTCCTCAATGCTCTGCTATTTCCATTACGGCTTGCATTGTAGTTCCTAATCCATGTCAGTTTTGAGCAACTAATTCCAAGTTTAAACACAATAAAGTCTCTTTAAAATTACAAGTATTCATGCCTACAGGATGGGGCCTTGAGAAACCTGGTCTAGTGGAAGGTGCTCCTTCCATGGAAGAGGGGTTGGAGCTAGATAATTTTTAGGTCCCTTCTGACTCAACCCATTCTATGATTCTATATTAATGAACAGCTTTGTTTAATATAACTAACTTTCTGCAGGTTTTTTTTGCAGCGTCTACTGCTACTTTACCTTCCTATACTTCTTTCATCAAGTGAATTTCATTTTGAATAGTTTTGTCAGGAACAGCAAAAACAATTACCTGTTATGAAATCTCAATAAAATGATAAGATTATTTCTTCTGAAGCTGTCTTTCTGGGAAAGCTTTGGTTTAGGAGCTAAAATATGAATCACATCAGCACACAACTTGTGTAACGAGGAGTTCTTTGGACACTAATTTCTGTCAAGTCTACCTGACTAATTTAGTGGGTTGTCCTGGGTTCAGCTTAAACCACAACATGGGTTTAGGCCAACGCTGAGTCTAAGGCTTCATTGCTTTTAATAAGCCATTTTTTC
Organism: Psittacus erithacus; assembly: GCA_009867235.2. NCBI lineage: Eukaryota > Metazoa > Chordata > Aves > Psittaciformes > Psittacidae > Psittacus > Psittacus erithacus. The sequence goes on along the minus strand of WYDI02033788.1, from coordinate 3,718 downwards.
TACAAACCTACGCATCATGTTTATCATTCTTATTCATAGAATTTTCATTAGCGATCTGTGCCAGAGGTCTCTGCATTGCTTATTACATGACAATAGATACATTATACTTGTTATAAATCATGTGAATTTGGGGGCAACTTTGATCTGATGTAGTCTACAATATTAGTTCATGAAATTATAGAGTTCAGTTCACACCCGTTGTGTCTGTAGGGGTGACTGGAGGTGTAAGCTAACACAGGGAGGAAAGCAAAATATAACCCTAATTTCAGTCTATGCCTCTCCATCTTTATTGCAACCAATCATTATAAAAGGAAGTATGGTACATATCCTTTCCCCCCTGAAGTCAAGTAGTGACTTTGAAGTGAGAGAACTGGATTCGCTGATAGAAATGATAGACAGTTTGTGCATGTTGTGTTTAATTTGAATAAATGAACTTGATTATTCGGTTTCCAATAAAGCAAAATAAATGGCACATAAATTCATTAATAATGAAGAATCTTTGGTTATTTCTCTGTTGTTATTTTTGCTGTTCAGAAGTGGGTCACTTGGTATGCGCATAAACAAAGAAGATAAATGGCTAGAAGAGGAATGAATTTTCCATAACCTGATTAAAGGATACGTCTGGCTCCTCAGAGAATGTTATAGTGCTTAATGATTTTGTTGTTGCTGTTCTTAATGTGTCTAATGTTTGCTGTTTAAGAAAATCAAGAAAAATGTTAAAAGGTTGCTCCAGAAGGGAGCTGTCAGCCAGGAGGAGGAGACAGCCTTGTTTAGCCAACAAATTCTCCACTGGCAAACCGAAGAGGGAGAGAAAACCCTTCCCACCCCAGCCCAGAGTAAAACCTCGCTGGATCTAAAATGAGGAACTAGTAAACTGTGCGATGTGACCTGCAGATCCCTGCTCTGCTGACTGCAGCCCAGAGCCCTAGCTGGAAAGTGCAAACAAGCTTTGGTTGCAAGCCCCCTGGCAAGCCTTGTGTGTGCCCTGGGACCTGGGATCAGGAAAGAAATGCCAGCAGCCTCAGTTTAGATGTATCTCTATAGACCCAAGATGCCCCAGTTTTCAGCATCCTCTTCTCCAGAACTGTGCACCACTGCTGCTGAGAGACAGACCACCTATTCACTGGGCAGGACCAGAACTAACACACATGGTCTGACCTTGAGTGCCCTTGCATCCTGTGGCTAGGTAACCAGGTTCAGCCTCTTCACTGTCTGCCTCCTCACAATTCATACATGACAAAAAAATGAGTCTCAGGTGATGTGCTGCTGCCACATCCAAGCTGCAGAGCTGGCACTCCCCCAGGGTGGGCTGCAGTCCTGTGCCAATGCCCCTGTGCCTTCCCATCCCTGAAAACCCATGCAGGGAAGAGACTAGGAATAGCTTACTGTTAGCCCAACATGCCATTTAGTTGGTGCCCTGATACAAATCTAAATATGGATGTGTCCTTGGATTCCACTGTTTAGATACAGGATCTATAGTCCCATCAATGCACACCAACTCGTGGTATCAGCATCCCCCAGTCACTGGACGAAGTTCACTTCTCTCCCAGCTGCTTTATTGAAATCCAAGTGTTCCCAGGATAGCATGTGCTTTTTTTGGCAGTGGCTCAGAGACTAGACTTAAAATACTAATGAGTTCTGATATTATTTTAGCATGCTGCTACTACGGTTCTGCACAGTGCAAACTAGGGGAGGGAACTGGCAGATGCTAAGAGGCTGTAGCCACAAAAGTTGAGAGAAGATGTATTGACAAAGAAAAGACAGCTCCCTAGCCTGAAGGGCTTTCTGCGTGCCAAATTGCTAAAGTCTGCTGCAGACAATGAAGCCATGAGATCCCCTAAAAAAGAAAGTGTAAAACCCATGTATAATGTCATACAAGGGCTCCTTTATAGTGGGAAATGACAAGCGCCTTGACCAGACCAGCTGCTGTTAGTGATCCCCAAAATGACAGGAGGATGGTGATGGTAATAATATACCTTTGAAGGACAAAGCCTTTATTAAATAAAAATTAATGAAATTAATTCCTCGTATTAGTCAGTGGCTTGTCTGGGGTCACACAAATGTCGAATTTCACTCTCTTTAAAGTCAATACTTTTCAGGAATCTGCATCTCCCTAAGAAGCCCTATTTATTTATTGCAGGTCTGTTTGCATTTTGCATAGCTACTGCCATAATAGCATCGAGCCGGGCTTTGTTAGCTAAGGATCCTTTTCACGTCGCTCACCATTTTAGTTCCCATAACAACAGAATACATTTGTAATATGGAAACTCAGCTTCTCTCTAGCTTTTTGGGGCAAGCTTGTTTTCTCCACTTAAAAGAAGCCTGTGACATGCTAGAGTTTTGTGTAAACCTGAGAACTTGCATAGTGTAACAGCAAGAGATCTGATGGAAAGTGCTTAACTTTCCTGTTTAAACAACATCTTCAGGTGAAGCGACAATTTCAAATGCCTGCAGCTTCTGGCTTTGGCGTAGCCAGTTATTGCTACACCATATCTGCATTTTCTAATTATGATATGAAATGCATGTTTTCGAATGTGCCCTTTTAGATTCCAACAAATTCATTGTGTGTTTATGAAAACACACAGCCATACCAAAGTTGGCCAGCCTAGCAAGGTTTATCTTCAGCCTATAGCTCTTTCCCTGAATTCAATACTGCAGGCACAATTTAATGCAAACCCAATTTATGACTTAATGCTCCAGGGACCATAGTGGGAGATTGTTACATTATTCTTTTCTAATCCTATTTGTGTTTTAATTTGCTAAGTCTGTAATGAGGTGCATGCCTTGAATAGATTCAAGATCTTTCACATTGCTTTTGACTTTGTTTAATATAATAGATTGTACAGTTTGCATTCAGAATAGAGGTGTTCTAGTCAGTACTGTCTCTCCATTTTCAAAACTGGAGTGGGTAAAATTATGTTCTGAAAGTAATTGTACCCATGTTTCCTTGTTTATCACTTAATGGTTTATTTCCTGTTATAATTTTCTGTTACAATATGCAAGGTCACAGAAATCAATTCCCAGCAGACTCGGACTTGACTGTTCAAAATTACTCTCCAAAACACTCCGAAAACATTGCGGAGAAAATTAAGCAGTGGGTAGTAAGTGGCTGGCTATGCTGATTCTACTGTATTATTGCTTCTTTGATTTTTTGTGCTGGTGAAACTCCAATAGAAACATAGAGAAATGGAGTAAAATGTCAGATACAGGAGATACCCAAGCGCTGATAATCAACATACCTCAATTTATGCCAGTGATTTATGGCATTAAATCTACCCCAATGTACCCAGAGCATTTTTGTTCTAAAATTTATTGTCTGTGATCCCAGTTGCCATTCATCTACGTAGAGAAGAGAAATTCCATTTCAGATTACTTCTAGATTTTTTTTTATTTTGTTTGAAGGAGCAAGAAAATAAAGCTCCACAAAATATTTAGTTTTATTTTCACGACCATATTATAAAACATATTATAAAACGTATTGTACCACAAAACTGTAGCAATTCAGGAAGAAAAAGTATTTGAAAAAGAAAAATTCAATGCTTTGCCTCCCAAAGTCAGAAAAGGAGAGGAGGAGAGAGAAGAGAAGAGGAAAAGAGAAAAGGAAAGAAGGAAAGGGAAAGGAAAGAAAGGAAAGGGAAAGGAAAGAGAGGAAAGGAAAGGAAAGGAAAGGAAAGGAAAGGAAAGGAAAGGAAAGGAAAGGAAAGGAAAGGAAAGGAAA